>JBAMCL010000243.1:0-122197 GCA_037075165.1 Hirtodrosophila histrioides
ATAAAAAAAAAAACCAAGAATCAGGGGAAATTGGGGCATGAGGGCGTGCCTTAAGTTTTGTATTGATGACTTCATACGTTTAGCGGCTAATGCAACAAATAATTAATACAAATTGTGAATAATTAAAACAAGAATACCTATTTCCATTGACTGAGATTCGCTTGCTGTTTGGAGTCTCGTTTTGCACAAGTGGCGATTATAAAAACGAAAACAGAAATTATTAAAGCATTAAAGTATACAAATATTAATTAAAATATAATCAACATTACGAGTGCGGGATGGCGTGACAGCAAATTATATATAATAATAGCGCCATAATATTTATTTGGCACCCCTGCCCAAGCCACCCACCCCCTTGCTGCTCCAGCCAAAGGCAATGCAGCTGCTAGAATAACAACTGAACTGGACGCAGAGTCAACAAACAATTTGGCAACACACAACAACAATATATGGGCTCAAATTGTTGCATGTTGCAGGCAGTCAAAACAAAAAGCAGAAAAAAATAATAAAAAATATAAAAAAATTAATTGCACTTAAATTGTCACTGCCGCAGCAACTTTGTTGTTGTTGTTGTTGTTGTTGCTGTTGTTTGTTTATCGTTTTATCGGCTGTGGCTATTTCATTAGCTGTTGTTGTATTGTTGTTGCATTGTTGTTGTTGCTGTTGCTGTTTTAAACGCAACTAATTAATGGTAATGGGTCATTTTGCATGGCCATCGCATGGACACAGCTTGTTTGTTGATTTTGTAAGCAATTTTTATAGCCACTGTATGTATGTTTGTTGTGACTATCGATTTTTATTGTTCACTGTCCGTCCACATGACACATTTGTCATATCAACAAAGTTGCCCCGACCGCTAAACAGTATCAGCTCTGGGCTCCATTTGAAAGATACTCTATCTCTATCTGAAGCCACTGTGCTAAACTGTACAGAAAACAGCTAAATTATTTCAGTTCGTTTCGAGTGTGAAATAGTACATTATAGAATGGAAAAAGTAAGAACTATAATCAATTAATTGCAGGCATTTCATATCTTTTGTCTATCAATTGAATACCAGCGATCAAAAATATATAGTATTGAGTTTAAAAAGAAATTGGTTGCTGGCTGAAATGTAAATATCATTAAATAAGTCAACATTCGTGTGTGTGTGTGTGTGTGTTTTCTAACATCAATACAGAAGAGCCACAAGCAAAAAAATGCATCCTAATAACACAGAAGATCTCAGACATAACACGAGCATTCCAAAAAGAGATGAGATTAGCAGCAACACACAATACTGGTACTGGTGGTTCAATCAACAAAATTGACTCATGTCAAACCATTTCATTCCTTTCATTTACTATCCTTTCCTCTGCTTTCCTTTTTTTATTTATTTAATTTTTTTTTTTTTTCCTTTCAATGATACCAATATAATGTTTTTGTAAATAAACATTTTGTATTGATTCTTATTAAAAAACAAAATAAAATAAAACCATCCCGATGGTTGTCGGGATATACAAGACTGCAAAAACTATTCTGATCTCAAAGACTTTTAGAAGCGTAGAGATCGCAGCAACATTTTTCAAGATATAAATTTGGGATCTGGCTTAAAGTAAGATCCATCGGAGGACATGCAATGCGTCATATGCGGAAGAAGGACATCGAGCGTGACTAAGATATACCTATGGTTGGTGACCTTTTGCAGCGACAGGCCAAAGACTACCGACAAAAATTGTCCTCCCACCCAAATGCGCTTGCCCAACGCCTATTGAGGTATAGAGGCAGAAGACGCCTGAAAAGACTGCATCCACATGATCTTCCTGCCAGAAGAATTTCTTAATTTCCTTTTGTAAATATATAAATATCAAAATAATGTAAATAATTAATATGTACAACTATATTCTAAGAGAGTCACTTCGCTTTATATTAATGTATAATTAGGTTAAGCTGCCACGCAGGTAGCAATAGACTAGTTTTAAACAATAGTTCACATCTGAAATAAATTGAATTTATGTTAAAAAAAAAAAAAAAATAATAATAATATTTCTGTCACTCTTAATCTGTCCAAATTTTAAGTCAATCGGATAATAAACACGGAAGTTATTCAACAAGCAAGATTTAGCGTGTGGGGAACAAGCAGCACAGCCGCCACTTGAAATGCCTCGCTTGCGCTGTCGCTTGTATGTGTGTGCCTATGTGTAAGTGTACGAAGATGCGATCGGAAACTCTTGACCTGGGTACAGGAAGCTTTGTAGTCGGGAATACTCAACTAAAGCATTCTTACTTGTTATCAATGAGAACAATAAATCAAGAAACCATATTAAAAACGTTTTATTCCGTATTATTCATCATTTACAAAATGTGTTAAAATGTATTAATAAATCAAAAATAAATATGTGCATAAAATTATCTATGCAGCATTTGAATAGGAAATTTTTAATAATTAATTTAATACTTCAGTTATTATAAATATACATTAAAGTCAGCTCAAGCAACTATTAATTAAAGTAATGCATAAATTATAAATTTAATAGCAATAAATCTAACAAGATGAACTTAGAAACTACCCTGTTTTTCATACCCTAGCAGAGGGAATTATAATTTTGTCTCGAAATGTGTAATGGTCAGAAGGAGACGTTTCCGATCCAACAAGGTATATATATTCTGAATCTGCATGAATAGACGAGTCGATATGGCAATGTCAGTCTGTTCGTCTGCTTCTATGCGAACTAGTCTCTCAGTTTTATAGCTATCGTAATGAAACTTGGCACGGACCCTTCTTTAAGCTGCAGGCAGTACATATGTCGGAACCGGCCGGATCGGACTACTATAACATATAGCTGCCATAGGAATGATCGCTTGACAACTATGTTTTTGTATGAACAACTTGTTTGTTTATAAATGTATCCTCGCCAAACTTTCCCAAACAGAGTCTCTAGAGAGTTTATACAATACGACCACTATATCAAACTATTTTTTTATACAAATATTTTATCCAAACTAAGTGAGAGTTTTATTATACTTCAAATAGTTTCCTATCATTTTCTATCAAAGTCGGACCACAATAAGTTCTGTATCAAATGTAATTCCTTCGGTACTCTTCGGCCGTATTTGAGAGGAAGGCTTGTCCGACACCATCCATCGGATAATTGAATTTTTGGGAGGACGCCTGCAGGAAGGTTGCTAGAATTAAGCTAAGCCCAATGAAATCTGGTAAAGGCTTGCCTAAAATTCTACCGAATAATTTAATACACTGTTAGACTCCTGCATCTTTTTGTTCCTTGCTCGAGAAATTTATGAAAGTGATTTTATTATCACGTAGCATAAAAAAAATAAATAAATATGTTTATCAAAAAATAAAAGGTACTCTTCGGTTCTCCGAATATAGCCGTCCTTTCTTGTTTCTTCTCATTTATTTATGTATTTAAATTGTAACTTAGAATTCTAGAATTCTATAGTACAATAGTGTAGCCAGAGCAGTACTTTGTTTTTAGATCGGTTTGATTTTATTTGACATAATCCAGCAATATTTTTACGGGCAATGTTTTTTGATAGAATGAATAAATAGAAATAAATAAAATGTAAAATTTTTTTTGTTTATATTTCATTCTTATAGACGAAGGCTACACTAGTGGTCTTCTTCTGCTAAAATAATTAGAATTTTATTTTTAATAAATAAATAATAATTTTTCGTTCTATGTCGGAGGGAAAATATGAATAAAATATATTAATAGAAGTAATACAAAATGGAAAACTTTGTTGTTAATATTCTTTCTATCTGTTATGAATTTCCAAGGCATTTTAACATCATTAATTTGGTTTAGAGGGCATCAAATGGATATTTTACTGCTTACTTCCTGCCTGCCAGTGGCTGTAAGTATGGCAGGATATACACATATCGTCCTGATCTAAATTGCCAAGCCAATCAGCTGACAAATGTAATTGCCTTTAGCAAATTGTCGTTCGTGGCTTAGACAATTGATGTTTCTTTTAAGTCATAGTCCTGACAGCAACAAACAGCAGACTGGCATGTCCTGTTGGTGGCTCTCATGCTTAATCCTTGCCACGTACTCTCATCTAATTGTATAAAAGCGTTTCCGTTATGTGCGCCATTTTCACACACCCACACGAGCGTACCAATACATAGAGAGCAAGAAGGCTGCTGAGTCCTTGCGCGCGCGTTAGAAAGAGACAGGCTAGAGCCTCTCTCTGTGTGTGCGTGTGTGTGTGTGTGCGTGTGTTTGATTGTGTGTGTGCGTGTTTGTACAAACTTCAAGTCAAAGTATCTAAACGCACAGTTTTTCTGTATCCAAAACTGCATTAAATGCCATAAAATAACTTTTAAAATGCTTTTTACTTAACATCCTGCAAGCGTAGCAGGCAGCGCAGCGACGTCGGCATCGGTATCGGTCTCGACTTCAACGTTGACGTCGACGTCGACGTCAGCGACAACGCCAGACGCGTGAGGTGTCAAAATTGTAATGGCAAGCAGCCCAACCACCTACTGAGAGGCAGCGGGAGCTGGGGAAATTCCTTTGCACACCCACACGCTGAGCGAGATAGAGAGAGAGGGAGAGCGAGAGCGAGCGAGGCAGAGGCAGAGGCAGAGAGAGCGCCAGTGACAGACGAGAGAGCGAGCAAGGGGGGAGCACGGGCGCCATAAAGATTAATTAACAATTTGCTGTAAAAAGGCAGCCAAGCGGCTTTTGTTGTTCTTGTTGTTGTTTGCTTACGTGTTTTTTCGGCTGTTATTTCTTTTTTTTTTGGCACTCGTCAACGTCGCCGTTGCCATCGCCGTCGTTGTCGTTGTCGCCGTCGTTGCTGTTTATTGGTGCGAAAGTTCAGCAAGCGATTGATGCGTGCGCCAGAGCGAGACGGCTCGTCTGTCACGCCGCGACGACGCTGCAAGAGCGCGAGAGAGCGAGAGGCAGCGAGCAAGCTGGCGGGGCAGCGCTGCTCTGGCGCTGGCTGGACCAAAATTATCGACAGCGGAAGTTAACACACTTTAAATCAATTAGAAAATAAAAGGCGGAGTTTAAACGAGGCAGCTTAGCAGACAAAGACGCCGTCGACGTTGACGTTGCTGTTGCCGTTGACGTCGACGTTGGCAACCACCGCGGGCAGCGCTCACAGCACCACCCAGGCTTCGCCTCAGCCCATGCTCAACCACAGCAGCCTCGGTCCCGGGTTAAGTGACATGCGTGCGCAGAGTTGTTGTCTTTCGATTTGCCTGCCAACTGGTTTCGGGTTCCCCGACCCTGCCCCTGCCCCTGTCCCTGTTCCTGCCCCTGCCCTTACCCGCTCAACCGGAGTGACTGTGGTGAGTTTCTGTGTCTGTGATTTTTTTATGGCATGTCTTTTTCTCCTCTGCCAGTGTAATTTGAGTGAAGCTGCTCTGATCTCCAGCATAGAAAGTGGACTGGGGAGCAGGGAGCCCACAGGGGGGGGGGGACAGCTTTGGGCCTAGGCCGGATCCATTCCTAGGTCAGCTGTGTGACAAAACTGTGGGTCAACAAAAACAATGAGATTGCATTTTGTGGCTCGTTTGTCCGACTGAATCAATGAATGAATAGTTGGAATGAATGGACGCATTACTTCATTCACTCAACTGTTTAGATAGCTCTATCTCTCAGCTGTGGCAAACAAGTTACAAATTTTCTAATGCTTCTCAATCAAACGTATCAAGCGTACCTTACAAAAACCATTCAATGTCATGGGAATCCCACGCAGCAAGCGTAGCACACATCAAATAATATGAAATCTTCAACCTGAAGAATTGTGGTAGAAGAGTTCTCTACAGAACATAATAATATATGGAAAATAACGTCGTTCTATATCCCTCATATCTACATTGATTTATTTTTTCATTTTTACATTGATTTTTTCTAAAATAAGAAGTTTCCTCAATCTCCATCTTAAGTTCAAAATCCACCCTTTTTATTACCAGAATTCGCAATAATAGCTTGTATTAAGAGCAAAATATATGTATAAAACAGGAAAATATTATATCAATGAAACGACTGAGACAACTTCCATAGTTATAGGATTTCCCATTTCTATTTCATTTGATAAAAGGAAATTATCATCCGAATATCTGAATACTGAATAATGTCAATGGAAACAGGCCCCTCGATTCTTCAGACACAACGCCAGTTTAAAGCTTTGATTATGGAATAAAAGTTATAACTTTTAAGTGGAGAGCATAAGTAATGATTATTTACAGATTTGTAATCAAAGAAAACTGCTAGAGAATCCTTGTTGCAAGGACTATCAATTGCTGTAATGATTTTTTATTGCTACAAGTTAGGAATATACATTTAAAAACTTACTTTACAATTTTGATATTTTCTGTAAAAATAAAATCTACTTTTTGCATAAAATGTTTCGCTCTGAAATGGAAATGTTTTTCCAAGATTTTTATTTCGTTGAAAAGTAACAAATATTTTGTGAGTTTCAACATATATTTCTTGAGCTTAATTTTTAGTTTATTTTTTAATTTTTCTTAATTTTTTTGGAAAATAAAACTCAGTTCTGAATTTTTTTGATACTGCAATATTATTTGTAGTATTTGGTATACCACAGTGCAACAAATAAACAAATTCTTAATTTAGTATTTTTTATTAGTATTATTTTATAGCCAAAAAATACCAAAAAATTCTGAAATCCAATTTATTAGTTTAGTATTTTATTAGTATTTTTCCGAGCACGCTAAAAAGTGTCAACACTTTGAGACTGTCAGAAAAAAATCTGTCTCATTCGGACATAATGAAAATTTGAGGTAGAGAACACACACTCAATTCGAAATACCAAAAATAAATTGCCAAAAAATGTATCAATTGGGTATTTTCTTAAAAATGAAATGTAAATTCCAATTAATACCGAATAAATACTGACTTAAACTTTAAATACACATTCGGTAGAAGCGACAATATAAAAGCTCAGCAAAAGAACTGTAAATAATATTTAGGATATTAAATTCAGATATGAGAGAAATGCTTGGATTCACACTGACAGAATTCGACAGATTTATAGAGTCTAGAATTTGCACAATATTCAACTTGAAGCAGTCCCATATCAGGCGTCCTTTCACCCCCAACGCTCCTTCACTGCCTCTCGCCGCACTGTCAATCTGCACATTTTGACAAATTTGTTGTGGCATTTGACTAGAAACGCGGCAACGACAACGGCAACGGCAACGGCAACTGACTGACCGCCAGCCAGACAAAGGGCGTGGCATTATTAACGCTTTGCTGACTTTGCTGATTAAGCGTCAAAAGTTTGCGGTCAGAACGGTGAAGGAAGTAGAAACAGCCGAAGACGATGCTGCAAATTAAGTTGAAGTTGAAGAAGGAGTAAAGTAACAACAACAACAACAAGAAAAGTCGCCGCAATGTCTCGAAATCTTCAGACAAAGCCCCATACACAACATACCATCATACTACATACTACAGAGCACACAAAAGAAGTATCGATACTCAAGTATCGAACATCTGCAATCAGCCACGCCCTCCAAGTGGGCAACACTAAAATGCGTAAAAATGCGCAACGATTTTTATTTGATTTGACTTTAGTTTTTTCTCGACTTTTTTTCGGGGCACGTTTTTTGTCTGGTTTTGATATTTTTGTTATATTATTTATTTTGCTGGCATCATCGTCTCAATAGTCCCAGAGTTGTTGTTGCTATTATTATGGCTTTTTAAAGTATTAAACTAAGTAGCATTTGTTGCTGTCCGCCCGTCCGTCCCGCCGTCTGTCTCTCTGTCTGTCTGTCTGTCAGTCTGTCTGGGCTGTCAGACGCTCAACTCTCGCCTCACATTTTCTGCGTCTTTTTGGTTAATTGGCTAAAAATTTTCTACCAAATTACTTTAATTATGACAGTTACACAGGCCCCTTTATAAGTATCGTCAATGTGTGTAGATACTACTTTTATTCGTTGGTTGTTTAGCTGTGCTTATTGCTCATGTGTCATTCCCCATTCCCATTCCCATTTCATTTCATCTCATAGATTGTTATTGCTGCATTACAAAATGTGTTAAATAATTGCCCATATTATATTTAATACTCGCAACTTATACCAAAGAGTGGGATAGAGGAGGCTGCTTCGAGCTGCTCTTGTCCATAGAGTGGGTCAACAAAATATTAGATATCCCAGTTGCCCAGTGTGATGACTCAGACCATCTATATATAGAGCTGCCATGCTTCCTTGCCCAGGAATTGGTAATAAGTTGATATGGGAGACAAATGGAAGAGTGACAGAAGACACAATTTAAATGTTGAGAAGATTGCACAATTTGGATGCTCATTATCTCGATAAGGTATTAAAAGACGTATTGGGAAAATGAATTCCAATTTCAATGAAGCAGCAAGGCAACGCAGCCAGTAAAACGTTTAAGGCTGTCACACAAAGAAGATTTGAAAAATACTTACAGGAGAGTAAAAGAGAGCAAGTACAAACAAAACTGACAATTATTTAAGTGAGTTATTTGAACCAAGTTGCGACCATTAAAACGTTCAAGGCTATCGTATAAAGAAGAATTGCAAACTAAATGCTCTCAAGGGAGTAAAAGAGAGCGAATATATATATATTCGTAAGTATACAAAAATTACACTTATTTCAATGACTTATTAAAAATGAGGTGAAGTTCTTTGAAAGAAGGACAAATAAATAAGCAAGGTCCATAGCAACGCAGCCAGTAAAACGTTTAAGGCTGTCACACAAAGAAGATTTGAGAAATGCTCTCAAGTAAGTAAGAGAAAGCAACTACAAACAAAACTTACCCATTATTTGAACCGAGTTGCGACCATTAAAACGTTTAAGGCTGTCGTATAAAGAAGAATTGCAAACTAAATGCTCTCAAGGGAGTAAAAGAGAGCGAATATATACAATTCGTAAGTATACAATCTTTTATCTTTGAATCTTTTATACAATTTTGTTATTATTAATACATAAAACTATCAATATATTATTTTTACTTAAGAATAAGCGTTATATTACTTTAAGCATAGAAATTAAATAGTTTCAGATGTTGGAAAACAAATTTATAATAAATTAAAAATATCAAGCAGAACTATCTTTCCAGAAGATCGGAGAGAAGAACCGTTTCAGGCATTGGGTGTTCATATTCTATCCGTAGTATTTAGAATTTATTGCACAGTTAGCAAATAAGTAATCGGATAGACTAATGAATAGCAAAACTGTGATAATATTTCCCACATAAGCGAAATATATTGGAATTATCAAGTGATAGCTATGCTATTATATTACTACGATATTATATTGTTTGATTTGATAGTATGTGAATTAAAATGAAGTACTTAAGCCGTTAGGCTTCATCGTTATAGCCAAGTTTCGTGTGTTGTACTTTCAAAAGTGCGCTTAGGAAATTCGTATAAACGGAATACTTAAGTATATGTACATACTTATGCCCAGGTATATAACATATCTCTGTAAATCCGTGATCGAGGCATTGCATAAGCCGCGGCAGTGCCTTAATTGCTCGACGGGCATGTTGCATGCCACACGAATCGGCGGCCTGGTGAATGGTTTCTGTGAGGAGCGGAGGGGGCCGGCAAATGTATGAAGAGTGCCAAGTTTTATGTGTGTTTTGTGGCCAAAATTGAAGCGTACTTCCGTGTAGCGAGCAAGTGTAGCGATAAGCGAAATTGAAACGTTTTTGCAGTCAGTGTGGCACGGGAGCAGCGTTTACAAATTACGCATACGCCGCTTTGTACCCGGCTTTAGTCGTTGTAAAATTGCAATATTAATGTCTGAATAGTGTATACTGAAAACTGAAAACTGAACACTGAATACTGAACACTGAACACCGAACAGCTCAAACGCATTGCAAACGCCATGCTTGGCCGAGCGCAAAACATTAATAAATACCTGCGGTTTAATTTGAAATAATTTGTTTAAACATTTCCTTTTGTTTAACGCTGCCCGTTGCCAATTACCCGTTGTGACGTGCACCACAACATTCTCAGACGCCCGCCCCCGTCAGTTTTAATTGCAGCCATATAGACAGATATTCGCTTCTATAAAGCCACTCGTATGTATGTATGTATGTATGCAGTTATGTACATATGTAAATCTAGATAAATTGATATGTATTTACTGGGAAGCTGGCATTGTTCGGCGGTATGCAATACATAAATTGTAAATTGCATTCGCTAATAATAGCACGATGAGTGATACACATCGCCAAATCGAATTGCAAATTGGAAGGGAGACACGAGTGCGCTCAAGGTCAGGCAGGGGGATGCAGCTACAGCTAGCTATAGGTATAGCTATAGCTATAGCTAGAGCTAGAGCTAGAGATAGCTATAAGTATAGCTATAGCTATAGCTATAGCCTAGAGCTAGAGCTAGAGCTAGAGCTAGAGCTAGAGCTAGAGCTAGAGCTAGAGCTAGAGCTAGAGCTAGAGCTACAGCTACAGCTACAGCTACAGCTACAGCTACAGCTTTCACACGCACACGACTCACGTACACAGAAGCTTTGCAGTGCGCGCAGTGCCTGAGGCGAAAGCTCACCCATACAGTCACACGATCGCACGCATACAGGCACACACGCTCACACATTTAGGCTAATCTATTGGGTTGAGTCAGCTGGCGGCAACTGCATTTAATGTCATTTAAAGTGAAATAATGTTAATCGCATGTCCAATTTAATGACTTTTAGCACACCGCTCACAGCTCGAAGCAATTTGCATGCATTTGGCTTGAGATCAGCAAATGAAATAAACAAAAATACTCAACCAGCTAACAACAAAGTGCCAAAGCCTGCATACTCTTTCGGCCCAGTTTGAGCGCATAAGCAACAATTTGACAACATTTGTGCGAGTACACGTATTGTGAGTACTCTACGGACTGGCCAAGTTGTCATACCCGCTGCGTGGTTTGTGTATACACATATAAAAAAATAAAAACTTTAATTAAATTGCCGCGCGCATTGAAATTGAATTGAAAATCGGTTTTGTTGCGCTTTTTTATGTCATGATTACCGCGACTCTTTGCCAACTGCCCCGCAACGAGATCTGTTTTGACTTTGCGCAAATAAGCATTAAATCTCACAGTTTTGGGCCAACTGCAGAGTGATCGCCAAGTTTCGAGATCCGAGTCAAAACCGATACCGAAACCGAAACCAAATCTTATACACAAACCCCCAATGTGTGCCCAATGTGTGCAGTGCTCCATTGCCATGGAAACGTTGACCGAGACAAACTTGAAGTTGGAGCTGGAGTTGGAGATGAAGTTGGAGTTGAAGTTGGAGATGGAGATGGAGTCGCGCTTTGATGTTCGGCGTTGTTGGGCTCTGTGGCGGTTCTGATTTGAATTTTTATGCATTTTGACAAGGCTCCAGGGCAACAACAGTTTGAAGCGGCGTGTGGCCAATGTTGTTGCTGTTGCTGTTGCCGTTGTCTTTGAGGTTGTCGTTGTTGTCATTGTGGTTGTTTTGCCAGTTTATAGGACGTTTCATTTGTCTCAATCAGCAATCAAAATGAATGTTTTGGGTGCGCGCTTTGATCTTTGGCTTAACATGGTTTTTCAATTTTTGAGCATAACTTTTTATGGCTCTATTCATTATGAGACATTCTTTGTCTAACTGCCGAGCTGTTGCTCCAGTTAAGAGTCTTACACTTCAATTGTATAATTATTTTAACATTTTGCCATTTTGACTTTCCCACGAATGCGAAACGCGTCCACTTCGCCAATCCTATCAAAATCAAAAGCGAGTGTCACATTTAACTTGAGGCTCAAACATTAAAGATGACAAAAAGCCAACAAGTTCGCTTTGCACTTAAGAAATCTGATAAAACAGAAATGTATATATATATATATATATATATAAAGGGAGCAAGCTGGGCAACGTTCTACTCGTTGCACTCGTCACGTGAGTTTTAGCGCAAAACGCTTTGAACGATTGAATGCATCTCCTCCGATGTGCAGATGCAGATGAATCGCAAAACGAGAACTCAGCGTTAAGTCGCAGCTTCAGATTGAAGACCCAAGACGCAAGAGGCAAGAGGCAAGACTTGAGACTTGAGATTCAAGACCCAAAGCAGTGAGACTCAAGACGCAAGAGTTCGTCCTCATCTGCGTCTTGGGACCACTCAAAACGAAGTGTCACACACAATCCGCTTGCATTTTGGCATTTGTCAACTTTCATGCGCTGCGCATGCGCAACAAACAACAACAACAATAACAAGCTGATACAACAACCACAACAACAAACTGAAACAGTGGCGGCATCGACTGTATAAGCCGCTTCTGGCTCCGGTTCGGTTCCTCGGCTGAGAGCCGCGGGCGCTGCTCACTTTTGTGTCCTTTATCTAAAATGCTTTTTGCGTAAATTGCGTATTGAGTTTAAATTAAATTTGCCAAGATTAAGATAAGGAATTGCAGTTTGAGCTCACGGCAGCCACTGCCCGGGATTGGGATCGGCTTCACCTTCACCGTCACCGTCACCGTCACCTTCTCCTCCTCCTGATCCAGCTCCAGCTCCATCTCCAGCTGCTGCAGTGCGTCGCGACTTTTAGCTGCATTGCTGCGCATTGACGCGTAACCAAAAAGGTGTCTTAAACGTTTCTTTAAGGGGTGCACAGGGGCATGGGCAGGGGCCAGGAGGCAGGAGGCAGGTAAGTAGCAGAGCAGCCAAAGAACATCGGTGGGAACTAATACTCCAGTTCAGAGTGAGTGCATTTCCAGAAGTAGACATGTGCTTAATGCAACTGAATTAGCTAAGCACTGTGTCATTACTAATCTATTTGAAAGTAAAGTAATTGTTTAGTTTTCTGCTGAATGCAGAGGTTAAGCTATAACTTTAGCACAGATACGAGCATACAGGGTGACTGATTTGAACTGCAAACATACTTCCAATAACTTCTTAGCAAGTAGAAACAGTGTTAACAAATTTGGTTAAATTGCACCCTATTTTATTGCTAATCAAGGATTACCTCTTCATCGAAGATGGATCTATGACGTGATAGTGGGATTGCCCCTTATTTGGCTGGAAATCCACAAGTCGCCATTTTCAGATCCCTCGCACACCTTAATGTGCATAAATCATTTGTCTTTCGTACCAAAACTCTTATAAACAAATGCAACATATACTGAGAAACGACCTTTAAGTAAAGCCCATCAATTTTCTAAAAGGGCAATAGCAGAAAGAAAATTTATGCTTAATATGACAGGAAAAACGTGACCAATTGCCAATAATTTAATAAATTTAAAATGTAAGACGAAAATGATAAAAATTGCAGATCAATTCAGCAGAAAAATAAACTTAAAAAAAAAAACAGAATTATGGCCTAGATTAAAAGAAAATTGCCCCAAATAATAAGTAATAGTTAAGATCTGAACGGACGCACCCGACTGCCGAATACTATGTTCCCAGTCCTTTATAATTTGGTTATTTGTGGATTCGGAAAGAGACGCGAAAAAAACAGAAGTATGTCAAGTTGGATGACTCTACCTGCACAGGTGTGGGAGATGTAGATTTTTCTCATTTGTGGGGGGTCCGAAAGTATTGATCTTGCCACTTTATAAACTGAGGATGTATACCAACATGTGTACCAAGTTTGGTTGCTCTAGCTTCAAGTGTGTGGAAAAAAAAATGCGTTCATACGGACAGACGGACGGACAGACGGACGGACAGACGGACATTTCGCAAACACAATACACTATTTTCCCTTCGGAAAATAATGCCTTGGAAATAAAATATAATATGTGCATTTTTTTAGGAATATATCTATCAATATATATACAACGGTTTGCCCTGATTGGTGACTGACTGATTGGCAATCATCGCACATCCCAAACCATAAGAGCTTATATGCTGAAATTTTCACAATACTTTCCATCTATGACGAAAGTGCACACTAAGAACCACAAGCGTGGAAAATCGCGAAAAAATGTTGTATGAAACTTTATTGCTTACGAACCAAGCGGCTTCAAACTTGTTCAAGATCTATACGAAAAATCATCTGACACATGTTTAACCGATTTTGGAAAATCCACTTCATGGGCGGAAAATGACAGTCACAAAGTTGTACAGGAGAAAGTCAAAGTCAAGGTCCGATCGAGTTCAAGGTCACCGATTTTGAAAAATTTGCCTCCACCGTTGGAAAATTGGTGGAAAACTTCTTTCCAAGCAATTGAGTTCAAACTTATTTTCAAGGCTCTACACAAAACATAATAGGCGCAAAGATTTTGGAAAATCTACGCCTGCGGGCGGAAAAATCATGGTGCGCTATTTTTGTGTACTTCTTAAGATTGACAAAAAAGTTGTGAAATTTAACATAATTAATCTAAATATTGTGCCAGGCAGCGCTGGGGTTTCACCAGCTAGTTTATATATAAAATAATTTAAAAGTGTTTATCTACTTTTTTTTTGAGTGTACTGCGTTTGAAGTATTGAATAACCGCCTTTGTTTTTAGAAGAGAAAAACTATTTTATATTTTCGAAGAAATTTCTTGCCAGTCTTTTGCTGCATTTTGGGAAATTTATTTCGCTGAGTGTGGTTCTGATCGGCACCTTGCAGTACTCACTCAACCATGTATAGAGTGTATCAATCTACATATTTACTGATTTTGTAGATATTAACTATAAATGTGTGGAAAAAATGCAGGAAATTGGCATTAATACACGTGAGATACTTAGTATATGTAGATAGTGGTAAGACCCTGATAGAAGTGAAATTAAAACCCAATCCGATCGATAGTGCAATCGACAGTTTTCCGTTTAGACTGTGAGCTGTGCATTCATTCAGTACGTTTAAGAGCACTCGTGGTTATCAATCAGTTGCCACAAGCTGCCGCATTTGAGGCAGCCATGCAGCAGATGCCTTCCACTTTGCCGCTGACCTCTACCCACACACTCAGACACTCAGACACTCAGAGGGTGCTCCTTTCAACTGGTGTGACCCTGTTTCGAGGTTCTACTGTAGCTCTTGTAGCTCTGCTGGCGACTACTTGAGTTTTGTGCGCATTCATTGGATACATTTCGAGGCACTTCCTTTCTGGTTTTTACGCGTAGTGGGGCAGTTGCTGGCTTGTTTATTTATATAGACCAACTGTGAGTGTGTGTGCGTGTGTGTGTGTATGTGTGTGCAACGTTAACGTGTCAAATGTCTCAAAACACTAATCCCCTAAGCAGCTTAAAGATCGCGATGCGTTGCGTTTGCGTCTTAAACGCGGCTGGAAGGGAGAGACTGAAGACTGTGGACGGCGGACGGCGGACGTCAAACGATAGAGGACTACCGGTGGGGTGAAGGGGGGGTGCTGAAGGTAAACTGCTGCCTGACTGTCTACTTGACCGAAGCGATTGAACCGGCGAACGATCGTCAGTTTGTGAGTTTGTCAGATCGTCCGTTGCCTACCTTTTCCACAATTTCTTACACGTTCATTCATCAGCTTGATATGTGTAGCTGTATCTGTATCTGTATCTGTATCTGTATTTGTATCTGTATCTGTATCTGTTACTGTATCGATGTATTGAATTGGGTTTTCTTTCGTCTTGATTTTTATATATATATATTTTGTTTTTTTGTTGCTTTCTCTTAACAGTTTTACACGACGGCTCGTTGATCTCTTTATTGATATCACTTTTGATTTTCTGTCGTTCGATTTGATAAGTTGTCAGAAATCATAACAGGCCATAAGTAAGCCAGCAAGTAAGTAGCCCCGGCCTGCGATTTGAAAAATTGTTGGTAATTGAAAAATGATTTCTAATATGCACGAAATTAATCACATTTTGGATTTGCTGCCTCGCATCGCCTCGCGCGGCATTGATCGCCACTTTGAGCGACAGCTAACACAGTAGCCGGACGGGCAGACGGACGGAGACGGACGGACGGACGGAGTCGGACTCTACTCAGTGTCGAGTGCTTTTTTGCAGGCACTGTCTCGCTTCCGCTACCCCTCAACCTCTCAATCTTACAGCTAGTGCTTAACGCTTAACTGTTTGTGTCTTGGCTGGAAAATTAACTCGCTCATTGGTGTCTGTCAATTGAAATGTCAGAAACGATTTATAATTTCTGTTTCTCTGGCTGCTGAATTTTTATCTTATTTTTTATATTTTTTTCTTATTTTTTTTGACATATTTTTGTTGCTGTTGTGATGGCAACAAGTTTATTAAAACGCTTGGCTGGGGGTAGAGCACTCGTTTGTGGTGTGTGTGTGTGGGGGGGGGGGGGGGAGCGAGGATCGCTGGGTTGGGGGTTGCGGGTTGGTCAGAGGCCCCAACCGGGCGCAACTTTAGCGAAAACATAATGCTGATAATTGCAAAGGAGAAAAAGCATCCTCTTGATTTCGTATTTATGATTTATAAACCGTGTTTGGCCTACACCGCCAAAAATCAAATGATTTCAAGTCTTAGTCTTATCTAAATTATTCAACAAAATTTTGTTTAAAATTAGGGTTTTAACAATCTTGAAAATAGAATAGAATTTATTTTGAACATCCTTGTGGTAAGTACCATGGAATCTGTCCACTTCGAGGCATTGTGGCATTGGAAATCAATAGAACTGTTTGAGCAGTTTGGCTTAGTCTCATGATTTTTGCTCAGTGTTGGCTACTCGAAAAGCCGCAATATCAACAGGCGCAAGAGAGAAAGAGAGAGAGTGAGAAGGAGAGAGATCATTAAGCAAAAGTCGGGATTGTTGTCAGGTTTGACACTTTAGCATACAAACGACATGTGAAATGGCTTAACGAATATTGACAGCACGCCTAAAAGTGGCCATTTGAAGAGCGCAAGACGCAGATTCACATTCAGATGCAGATACAGATACAGATACAGATGCAGATACAGCTTCAGATACAGATACATATACAGATTCCAATTGCGGATGCACAGCGAATTACAATCAGGCTGCTTAAGAGCTGCCAAGGGGGGAGCGTGGCGCAGGGCCGTGCGGATTGCGGCGCAAAATGTGTTACGGTGTTAATGCCAGTGCTCAATTATGGCCAGCGATAAAATCGATTGGTTCATTTAAATTGGCTGCCTCGATAGCTGCTGCAACGCAAAGTATGCAATGCATTTATGACGTGTTGATATCTAATTATTATGCTCGATAGCTGTATCTGCTTCAGTTCATCTGCAAAGCCAAAGACGGAGACAGAGACAGAGACAGACAGAGACAGAGACTCGTATTATATTTAGATCATGTTACTTAGATTTAACTAGAAGTTAAACTATTTCCAGAGCTTTAGAACGAAATTGACGTCACACAAGGGAGACTAGAAATACCAAAGTTCCTTAAGAGAGTGCTTGTAAGGCAGTGAATGTAAGTACGAGTAATAGTGTAGTCTCTTATGTATATATATATGCCGCCAGTTGAACGGTTACGAATGCAACACAGAAGCATATTAGCAAGATTGTTGGATGGAGTGTTTACAACAATAGACAGAATGAGTGGGATCTGCTCTGTGCATGTGTGTAATCGTATGTTTACGGATGCGACACTAAGAATAACTGAAAGGTAAATTCTCTATAGAGAATTTACTCGCAGGAACGTAAACAGATGCAACACAAAGAAATGCTGCCAACCACTACGTGCGTAATAATGTTTGATAGTTAAACGTTTACGAATGAAACACAAAGAGTAATTGCAAAATTTAGTGCTCAGTAGAGTGTTCACTAGATAGAATTAGTGCATCTCTTATGTATGGGTGTAATCGAACGTTTACGGATGCGGCACAAAGAATAACTGCAAGGTAAATACTCTCTAGGGAATTTACTTGCAAGAGTGAGTGTAGAAAGTGTAGGATTAATCGTACGTTTACGGATGCGGCACAAAGAGTAACAGCCAACCTTAATGCTCATCTTGGTGATTGTTAAACGTTTACGAATGCAACACAAAGAATAATTGCAAAATGTAGTGCTCGCTAAAGCGTTTACTAGATAGAGTTCTATGCATTATAGGTGAGCATGTTTGGTGATCGTTAAACGTTTACGAAGGCAACACAATGAATAACTGCAAAATGTAATGCTCTCTAGAGTACTTACTTGAGGGAATGAGTGCATACACAATATTTAGTTACGTATGCATGGGAATAACAATTTTGATTTCGCTTGGAGGGGAGGAAGGAAGCTCGCTTCACAGTGTTAGATAAGTGCTATCCATATATTAGCTAGATTGATTGCATCAGCATCAGATACAGTTGGCAACGCATTAACTGCTGCCTTTGGCAACCGCATCAACAATAATAATAATAATAATAACAGGCAGAGCCACAGATTAAACTGAGTCCCAGCACAAATGCAACATACTCGCAATTATGAGTCGAGTGCGGCAATTGTGGCAAAAGTATCTCATAGATGCGCGCTTAAATAAACTGGTGTAAAATGTTATGCAAACAATTTACAAACAATTGTGGGCAGTGCGCGGCGGGGCGGGGGTAGCAACAACAACAACAATAACGTTGCATTTACATTTGCATTGTTGCAGCAGTTCGCATCAGCGATTGATGCAAAAGCCACAAGCAACAAAATTAACAGCAAATTAAGCGTTTTCCTTGGGCCACCGGTCGCAGCTTAATTAGTTACAATAGATTAAATTTCAAAGGAAATTTGCAACCGCAGCACCAACAACAACAACAACAACAATAACAGCCTCAACAGCAATGCAAGGCCGTCCTCTTCTTGGAGGCCTCATGCTACACAGAAAGAAATACCCAACGTTAATTACCCAATGCAGTTCCAGTTGACATTTCTCGGCTTATCTAACATACATATATTTATTAGGTATGCCTCGCCACACTTTGCTGTGGCACATTGCTGTTGCATGGATGAAAAAGTCAGTGTCAGTCTCGTGCCTTATGATTCTGTGTATAGGGTACGAAGAACTTAGAAACCGATCTAACAAGAGCTCGTAAATTTAACCTTAAGCTCATTTCCCGTCCGCGGTGACGGGTGCGAGTAGATTTTTCAAGTTGCCTGCAACAGTTTTCTACCGTGAGGGTAGATTTTCCCAGCAGAACTTATCGATATATAACACTGTCGTATGTATGGATTCTTAATAGACTTTTTCAACCGAGTTCTGGGTAAACTAAGCACCGATATTCTCAACTCTGCTCCGTGTGTAGCAAGTAACTGTCATTATTGCAACAATTACATTTTGTGTCTAAACAACATTTCCAAGAATGTTGGGCTTAAATGAATAGAGCGGGCTGTGACCCAAAGGATCGATGCTACCCCTTCTGAAACTAAGGGACTTAGCAGTAATACTTTCCCATATAATATACAGTCCTTTTCTGTTTGCTAAGTATTTTTCAATTACACCCTAGTTCGGTGCTAGTGCATGTCGAGTAACTCTACTATATGTATACTACTTCTTAATCTTTAGTTTTTGTTAACATTAGATATGTTTCCATGGCGTGAAAAGTGTATATCAAGTAATTAATTTCCCATCTTGAATAGTTTTAATTATTCCGGAATATTTTTTTGACGAGAATGTTGATTTTCTTTCGCTTATTGTCACTTAACAAAATAATAAATCACAGTTCTTGATTGGCTACATAAATATTTAACAAAGGATGACTGGAATTCGAAACTGGAGCTTCGTGTTTTAGGATGAAAATTTAATTAAGCCAACGATTGCGTTTTATCAATAACAAAATATTGCAGCCTCTTCCCACACTTGATTGTTTTTAATTGCGAATAATTTTTGATTTTGTGTTTCCTTGAAAGATATAGCAAGCGTCCCTTGTGGTAACAGTTAACAAGCAACTGGCTCAGAGGAAAATCTTTTCAAACCTTTTCAAATATATCGGAGTTGAGAACTGAACTAACAGTTTCGAATCGGAATAATTCAATCGGAATCTGAAAGGATATCTTGCTTCAGTGTGGACTGTAGGTTTTTAGTGAGTCTTATGGACTGTTGTTATTGTTCAATATGAAATTATGGCATACTCTCTCGCGGATGCTCTGGTCTCCCCCTTCCAAAGCATCGGAGACACTTTCCACAACTCAAAATCCATTTGTAATGCATTGATCCTCTGAATTTGTAGAATGTCAACGAATCTGTCTTAGCTTGCAATTACCACTTAAATACTTATATTTATGCAAATATTTTGCCAAAATCCATGATTATGTAGGTTTGTTTTTTACCTGTGTACTTAGTTGCAAGTTAGTATGACTATGACTAATTAAGAGCGCTTGCCCCACAACCACATCCAGAACCAACTAGCAACTGGCCAGCGCTCTCGTATGCTCATTAGCGGAGCATACAGTTTTGCACCGCTGCAAACTGAGAGCTGAGAACTGAGAGGCGGGAAGCGGTAACGAGGAAGGAGGAAGGAGGAACGAGTAACGAGAGCTGAGCAAACTGTAAACGGCCCTGACCATTGCCTTGGTCGAGTCCCACTTGGATTCCAGGTCGGACGCTAAGCCGCGCTTCGCTTCGACTCAACTCAACCTGGAGCGGAGTGAAGTGGAGTGGCGTGTGGTGCGGTGTGGCGCGGTGTGGTGCGGTGCGGTGTGGCGCGGAGTGAATAAAATTGCGGTGGCGTCAGTTCATTACAGGTGGTTGACTTTTATGCGCTGTTCGGTGCCGCGCTTCTCGCGAACTGCGCCCCAGCGTCGCGCCGCGTCGCGTCGTTGGCTTGTTAAAGTCTTGGCTCAGTTTTTCCTTTTGCCTGTTTTTTTTTGTTTTTGTGAAAAATTTACGAAGCGTTAACGAAGCATTAAAGCGCGCATTTAACAAATTTACTTAAAACTGCATAAATTTTCAGTCTACAGCGGAAGTTGCCAGCGTCGCAACGTCGCGTCGTCGCTGGCGTCGCTGCTGTCGTTTTGCGCAGACGCAGCAAATGCAACAAACGCGGCAGACACAGCAGCTGGAAAAGCGCGCAGTCAGCTCACTGAGCTGCCCCAACGACATTTTCACGTTTTGCTCATTTTACCGGTGAGCCTCAGGTGCAAATTATCATTTAACATCATTTAAGTATTCTGTTCATAAGTAACTCTGTCGATTAATTATCGATCAGTTTTCTAATTTCCCTTTACTAAAAATCACTTTAACTCCCATCACTAAAAGTCAATGCTGCACTCAGTAAAATAAATGCCCTAAAATACAGAAAGTCCTCATTTTGTGTCCCTGTTTATTCCTGTATTTAAGATATATATTTATTCAATTAGAAATTTCTGGCCTTTAGGGCGATCTTTGTATAGCTAGATTTTCTGAATTCTATGGCATTTATATTCATAAGTGTTGGACATCGCAAAGAAACATCAAGATATATCTATACATCAGTTATAGTTGATAGGTTTTGTTATTTAGATATCAAAAGTCGAAGAATGAATAATGAAAATTGTTTCCAACAATGGAGCGTATTCAGGGTTGTCACATCCTGTAATACCCTTACTATTCCCCCTTGATATTACTGAATGCATATTTTCCCCTACAGACGATACCTAGTTTGTTTAGGTGACTTCTTAGCTTAGAATGACATATTCAGCTCCAGCACCAAGGGAGGGCAACTCCTCTGAACATATGGGAAAGCAATCCTGCTCTTATGCCAGTCAGCTCATTGGCTGCTTCATTTCCAGCTATGATTATTATTATGTCCTGGACCTTATCTTAAGGCAAACCCGCCTAGTTGGTTCAACTTCTTAAACTGGCTTAGAGGTAAGTTTGGTTTGGCCAAGAAAACTTATTGCAGCTTGACTGTAAGTCAGGATAACAATGTAATAACAATTGACCAAAGGTTCGTGGTACCTTATTAATGATGTATTAGGAATCCGTTGGTGTATCATACTATAGTGTGTTTGTTCATGTGATGAACGTCCTTTTGCTGCATAGATGTATATAAGAACAAGAAGGCGGTCTGAAGATACATATATGTATGTACCCTTGAAGCAATGTTTTTAAACAAATGAAAAACTCAATTTTCGTCTGGCAGCTATATTGATAAAGTAAATAAAACTCGCAATTATTGAGTTGGGCTGTAATATATGTGTAAGCAAGAGTTTTCCATAACAAAACTCATTTTTCATACAAAGACTAAATTTTCACTCGATTTGTACGAAATTTGTTAAGTCTGTTGAAAACATAATGCAACTTCGATTTAATAAGATTGTTCCAAATAGGTTCATACAACCTATCTTTTGACCGAATGTTCGTATGTCAGCTATATGATATAGTGCTTCGATCCGTTCGATTACGACAAATGAACTGCCTGCAGCAAAAAGAAGGATCAGTGCCAAGTTTCTTTACAATAGCTCGAAAACTGAAAGACTAGTTGCATGGTTTTAAATTATACTCTTCAAGGTATAATAGATATCAAAGATACAAGAATGGTTGGCCAGGATCGAGTAAGAAGCCTGTATTCAAGATACCATGTTCCAGGATAGAAGTGCCCTAACACATTCCAACTCACATACTTCCTTGCTTATTATCCGAACTCGATTGTTTTGATTGTTGTCCAGATGTTAATGATGATCTATTGAATGGGGGAGATGAGATACTTCCTTTTCTCTGAACATAGATTCACATAACTTTCTTATACCAAAAGTATTTCACCCATTTTAAGCTGACAGTCATTAACTAATTTTGGGTCAAGCTGAATGGAATAATATGTACAATAATTGCTTGAAGTATGCACATAATTTATAAGGTATTCATAATTATCACCTGTAATCTACGAGTACATGCTGAACCATCTATTTAACTAGCTGCTTATCTAATAACAAATGCTGAAAAACATATGAAATGACTGTGTGTGCGTGTGTGTGTGCCACATTTTAGTGTGTCTTTATAATTTGACTATGTGATTAATTGTCTAGCAAGATGTGGGCAAAAGATCGCTGGGGCGGAAAAAATGAAATGAGCAGCGAGCAAATAACAAAATTCAAATGCGCTCAAGAAACTACAACGGTTCGTTACACATTAAATGCTGTTGCTAAAACCAAATTCATAGGGTCGAGAGCAAAGAACAAGTGTTCGGAGAGTTGGCATTTAGAAAACCGAAAACCGAATACCAACAATGAGAAGAAACCACTCTGTAGGCTGCTTACCACTCATTACATCAACTGAAGCGCGTCTATTATTACCACATTATTCAAATTTGGTTACCTGGGCAGTGCCCAGTGCTCAGTGGCCAGTAGGTGAAAAGTGGAATTTGTGAATGATTTATTGTAATTTGGTTTAAGAGTTATGTTCACACCATCCCCGAGAGCCAGCCGAGCGGCCGAGCATTGCATTTAATCTAATCTTAACATTTTGGGGGCGAACTGCCGCTGCCCATCTACGTGGGGGTGGATCCCCGGTCCACCGGTCCGGCTCCAGCTCGGTTCGACTTCATCTTCGTCTTGATCATTCTCTCCGGAGTTGCCTGCCGTATGCAAATTAATGACAAATTAAGGTGTGTGTTTTGCAGCGGCCTCCGCGGCGCGTTAATGAGCCATTTTCGTGGGTAAAGGGGAGTGGAAAACTTGGCTCATCAAACCCAGGCAGGCCCCTTATCTAGCAGCGAGCTCAAATTGGGTGTGAGAATAAATTTCTCAGTTTTATGAGACCGCTTCGGCGTTAATAATGGGCACTCAATTGGTTTTAAAGCCTCTTCCCAACTGAGAATGGTCGAGACTAGAGTGTGTACGAGATCTGAGAAAGACCTGAGAACTGGGAACTGAGAGCTAACACCCGATCCCTGGCGTGTCTATGGTTTGTGGCCGTTAGATTTTTTATTCAAGATTAATTGTTAATTTTTTATTGCCGGTCTCATTTTCGTTTGGCGCTGGCCAAGAAATTAACTTGAGTTTAAGTAGTTTCGACTTTTCGTAGTTTGTCGACGCGAACGAACGGAAATGTTATCGCCCCGTAAAGTACCATAATTTGTAGTCATAAATCTTTTAATCTAAACACCAAATAAAATACAATTTCGGCATAATAAACGCGTAGAAGCGCTCAGATGCATTAAAGATACAAATCCTACCATGATTTTAAGCACACAATAGCATTTATACCCGCAATATAATCAAATCAAATGGAATACAATCGAACACAACTGAGATGAATAGAAAATACAATAATAGACTAGATTATAACAGGGACATTCTGGCCTAGATCTGATCACAGTCTCTAGTTGAAAACGCGTGGGTGATCTCCAAAATCAACACCAATAAGACCCCATTCAATTCCCTTTCTCTTGTGCATGTGAACCGTTTACGCTTCAGTTTGTTCCGTTTGAAAATAAGGAAGTGGGGAGTACTGAATATAACCGGGGAGTACTGATCAAGCGGAATGGTTTAGATGGGCTAGATAATACAGTAAGTGAATAAATTAAACTAGGAACAGTCTTGCAAAGATTTGATGAAGGTTTCTATAGTTATTTGCGACTTTACACTCCCTGTACCCATAAAATGGGTAAAAAGAGGTACTAAATCTGAGCAAATGTATGTAACAGGTAGAAGAAGACATCTCAGACCCTATGAAGTATATATATTCTTGATCAGTATCAAAAGAGATTTCGATTTGGCCGTGTCCGTCTGTCTGTCCGTCTGTATGAATGCGTCTATAAAAGCTAGTAACACCAAATTTGAAACGTTCACATATCAAGTTTGTTTCCAATTTCGGATATATTCACCCGTTCCCCCGCAATTCGATCAAAACGATTTACAGCCACACTTTTCAAGATATAGCCCTGGAATTTAACATGTATTATGCTTAAGTCAATCTTAATCTACTGTCCAAATTTCAAATCGATTGAATGATAAACACGGAAGTTATTCACAAAAGAAGATTTAGCGCTGCAGCAGGGGGGAAGAAGAAGCACAGCCACCACTTAAAGTGCCTCGCTTGCGCTGTCGCTTGTGTGTGTGCGTCTTTGTGTATGTGTAAGTGTACGAAGATGCGATCGGAAATTCTTGACCTGGGTACAGTTCTGTATATTATTGCAGTAGCATTTCGTATTCAATAACTTAAATTCCAATAAATTCTGCATTTTATTTAATTATCTAACTATTTAGCAAAACTATTGCAAATTAAAAAGACTGAGATAATTTAAGATCTTTGAGCAGGGCCCGTCGTATACTATATGTATATGATCAGTATACACTCTGAAAAAATGAATAGAGTTCGGAAAATCGTCCTGTAATAAAGGTTTCCCTAAAAGCCAGAAAAGCCAGAGTCTTATATGGAGTTCTACTACATTTCTAAATTTAAGGGATAGATTTCGTATAAGGCTTCTGCATTTTGGAGTACCTATTGTTCTAAGTGTACTCTTGAAAGTGTTAGATTGGAAAATGCTGGCGAATATGCAACATTGGAGTGGAAAGTTAGCCGAAATCGCATGCCAATTCTAAAGGGCAACAAAACCCAACAAGTCTTCAAATTAAGCACAAGAAAAAACGGCGCGATTATTAAAAAATGTTTTTAATTGTTGAATGTCGTGCCAAGATTGTCCCAGCAATAGCAACAACAACAACAACAACAACCATCAAAATGCAGCCATAGCAACAACAACAACAACAACAACACGCAAAGTTTGGAGCTGCCTTGAACGGGCCGAACATTTTTGTGTTAAATGCGATTAATTGCGATATTATATTCTTATGTAATCGTAAACGTAATCATAGTATGTAGTAAAAAAACGCTACACAAAACGTAATAGAAGCACCCACGGCCAGCGGGTGGGGGAGGGTGGTGAACAGTCGAACAGGCGAACAGGTGGGAAGAAATAAGTAAAGGGAAGTGAAGCTCACCTTACCTCTCGCCAGCACCTACAAGCTGTGCAGCGGAGTGGGGGAACCGAAGAGTAGCGATTGTTTCTTTGGCTTATGCATACGCTACCTATAGCAACAAATATAGGGAGACTTGTGGAAAAAGTAGGAGTTATCGAAATAAACTAGTAATACTCCCTATTTGTATTTATTTAAGTAATTAAATAATTAATTTAACAGAAGCAAAAGAGCTACAAAATATAAATAAGTTGGCAATAAACGTGTTTTAAATTAAGATATTTATAGAAAGGTTTATTATAGAGTTCCTGTTCCCGTTGTCGATTACTGTTCATTCCGAATCTTTTTTGATTTTGAATTTCAGCTTTCAAATGGAATACCAATCTTGTTCAACAAAATATAAATAAGTTGGCAATAAACGTATTTTAAATTAAGATATTTATAGAAAGGTTTATTATAGAGGATAATAAGTATAATAACCCAGTAACTTATATAAGGTAGGCAAATAGGGGGATAAAGTAGGTTTTTGATTAATTTACTCATCCTTTGATTGTTTCGGTTTAAAATATTCAAAATGCCTGTTCTCGTTTTCGATTACTTTTCATTCCGTAACGTTTTTGATTTTGTATTTCCGCTTTCAAATGGAATACCAATCTTGATCAACAAAATATAAATAAGTTGGAAATAAAAGTGTTTTAAATTAAGATATTTATAGAAAGGTTTATAATAGGGGGATAACCATAGAGGATAATAAGTATAATAGCCCAGTAACTAATTTAAGGTAGGCAAATAGGGAGATAAAGTAGGTTTTTAAATAATTTACTCATCCTTTGATTGTTTCGGTTTAAAATATTCAAAATGCCTGTTCCCGTTTGCGATTACTTTTCCTTCCGAATCTTTTTTGATTTTGTATTTTCGCTTTCAAATGGAATACCAATCTTGTTATCATTTTAAGCTAATATTCGATTAATTTCTCAAACCGAAAACGAATTGTTTTTCGATTTGCAGAACAGCTAACAATGTGGATTTGAAATGTTTTAATTATAAAATTTGTTTATTGTTCTAAGACAGATCGCAAATAAATTAAACTTTAATAAAATAAGGTATTAATAGGATTTGACAAGGAGAAGGAGTCTGATTTTATAAGATTTTTTTCAAATTAATTAATTTATTTATATAATGATAACTTCTAGTTAAGACTATGAGTTAACATTAAGTTCTTAGCCATGGCTGCGAATTTAGCTTTAATATTTGAGTTAAATGTTGATGAAATTTGGTTTAATCATTTATTTATTTTATATTTGCATTAAGAAGTTGTGCAGTTTTCAATATTTTAAAGGTTAATATATTCATTTTGATTGAATAATCCTACGTATAAGTATTTTAATAAGTATTTATCCTTCATATTGTTTCCCATTCTATAATATTGGCACCTTCAGGATATTCTGCCTGTTTTTGGGTTGTTTTTGAAATTCATTTGACATCTGCATTTCTTATTCGTTGTCTTTTAATTAACTTAATTTTCTTCTCATTTAATTTGGTATTTGAAATAAATATTCATAAATTTCAGCTATAATTGCTTTGATCATCAAATCTATTACTATTTTCGTTTGTTTCCATGCTGAGTATTCATACTATCGTTTTGTTTTTTTTTGCAGTTACAGAGCAATCGTCTGTCGTTTATACCCAAACGAGTACAAATTTAGCGCTTCCTTCTCATATTTATTATTTTTTTCCACTGTTTGCATTTTTATTTTCTAATTTAATTTTAAGCTGCGTTTTTGCGACTGCGACTTTCAATAAAACTTTGCTGCCGTGTTGCTTTTGTTGCTGTTGTTAATGTTATTGTGGTTGCTGTGGCTGTTGCTGTTGCTGTTGCAGTTGCTTTTGAGTTGCCTGAGAGCTGCACATGCAACTCTGCTTTATGACTCATGACAACATGCAACATGACGTTTCGTTTCGTTTCGTTTTGTGGCCCAAGTTGGACTAACTAACTGACTAACTGACTGACTAAGTAAGCTTTTTTGTTTTTTATTTTATTTTTTGTTTTATTTTTTAAGTATGCGATAGTTTAAACTCTGCATTTATTTAATGGCCTTCTAATGAAACACACGAGAACCGTTAGCAGACTGACGATCTGTGCCGCGCTGCCTCTGCCTCTGGCTCTGCCTCTGCCCTTCTTTCCCTCAATTTGTCTGGTTGTGGGCCGAGGTTCGTTGACTCTTAGCTGCTCGCTGTTATAATTGCCACTAAAAATGTCAGGTGCTAAACGCTATCAGCCAAGTAGAACCAGCTACAACACAACAACAACAACAACAACAACAACGGCAGCAGCAGCAGTAACAAAATTATAATGACAATAAAAACAAATTTACAGATTTCCATTTAAAATGCACGAGACACACACACAAAATAGTGAAATTAAATGTAGGTACCAAAAATTAGTATCGCGTTTTTCTATCTCTGAACAGGCACATAAACAGAACACAAACAGAACAAAAGAGATAGACGCATTTTTATGGCCTACGCCAGGGGCGGCGAGGTGCCACAGACCCCATTTGATACACACCACTAACCGCAGCAACACCACCACCGACCACCACCACCACCACCGCCAGCCCAGAGACCGGAAGCGATGCTTATCGGGCGTCCAGTCCGCAGCGGGACAAGTCCAAAGTGGTCTACAAAAATGCAAGCCATTTGGTGATTTGGCAAAGACTGAAACTCAGTGTCAGCTTGGAATACACTTGTCTTTTGGGGTACAATAGCTTTCGATGTCTCTATATAGTGCATGGTACATCTACGGAGGGAACTATAACTCACCAAATGCACCTAAAACGTTTATAATGGATCAGATATCACTTTGTGTTGCTATGATTAGGATTATTTATGCATAAGCTATGCAGCTCAAGCTCAGAAATTGTGAACATCAGTTTAAGGGGGGATAATATCTGATAAGTTTTGAAGTAGCCCATATATTTGGAAAATGTATTTTCGGAGGAAAAACGTTAGTTTTCTTTGTGAACTACTGTTATTAAGAAATCAATCGATCTACTGCAACTTCCAATCTAACTGGAGTATCCATAAACATATTTGGTATATACTATTCCGGCTTAGATTGGGTGTCTATATGAACTGTTGATTGTCCTAGATCTATAGGAACTATCTACTAAACTAAGGTTCCGCAAAATAACTTTGGTGTATTCATTTTGGTATAGATTCTTTTCCTAACTTATCTAAGTGAACTATAGATCTACTTGTGTAAGTTTCTCTTAAAAAAAAATTGAGATAAATTGCGGAACAAAGTATTATTATTTGAGTAGATTGTTCTAGCTGAATTTGTTCCTCAATCGTTTTGATCTAAATATCTAAAGATTGCAAGGAACTGTTATTAAATTCAAGTATCTTTGTTGATTCCAGAATATAATATAGAAAACATCATTATTAAATTGAAGTATATTTGTTGATACCTGAATTTAATATGATGTTTCCCTATTCTATTCTGGAATAAACGGTGTTAATTAGTGAGGGCATTTAAAGTTCGGTGTTAATGTTGTTAATTTCTCTAAATTATTGTTGTTTTTGTTGTCGTTGTTGTGGCTGCGCTGTTAAACAATGCGATTAAAATACTCGTATTTAAATTCAGTTTGGCGAGTGCGAGAATTTTCTTAAGCTGCGCCTGCGCGCCTGATAAATGAGACAATTCCCCCGCGACGGCAGTGTATTTACATATAGAACGATTGCTGAGGGGGCCGACGGAATTTAGGAGACTCTAAGTGAGGATAAGCGGAGAGGCAGGGTAGGTAATCGTTGCGCTTCGTCGCTCCCTTAATTGTTCCTGTCGCGCGAATTGCAGTTCCTTGCGTCGTTCACTTCCAGCTCAAATTCCACGAACCACATACAGTTCTTACTCCGACTCCGACTCCGACTCCGAGTATGGCTCCAGCTCTGAATCCGTATCTGAATCTGAATTTGCGTGTCATGCGCCGCGACGCCGCAGTCGCAGTCGCAGTCGGCGCTGGCAATGCGCAATTATTGAAATCACTAAACAAAACTTAACCAACTGTTAAAATTAAAACTAAAGTGCATTTAACTGGCTTGGCTGTTTTGTCAACAAAGTGCTGCCATCATCATCATCGTCGTCATCATTATCATCATTATTATTATCGTCGTTATTATCAAGCGCTTCCCGCGCACCTCCGCGCTACCCTGTTCCCTGGTTCTTCATGTTGTTGCGTCTGTCAGCACTTTTGACGCAATTACCTCGACACACACACACACACACCACACACACACACACACAACACACAATTATAGAACTATTGTCATAAATATATACTCATAATTGCTATAATGATATTTCGAGTGCCATTTCTTGAGTCACCCGGTTAATTCATTTGCCAATCTATCATGCCAAATATATATAAGATATCTCTGTTTTGAGGATAAGCTTTGCTTTAGACAGGATCTGGAAATTAACATTATTTTCCCGATATATATCAGGGACCGTAACGCCGTAACGGCTATAGTTTAAAAAGATAAATATAAAATAAGCACGTCTGTTAATTTTTATCAAAAAATGAAAAAAATGGCACTTCTTTTCATCTGTCGATGTATTTCTTACTAGTTTTATTTATTTCTTCTTTTATGGTTGGAATATTAAGATCTTTGTGAATAATAAGTATCTCAATATTTGAGTTGCTAGCAGTTCCCCAGAGCTGTATAGCGTAGGTCCAAACAGGCTTCAGTATGGATTTGTAGAGGCGCATTTTGTTTTCCAAAGTGGTTTCTGATTTTCGACCTATCAACCAGGACATTTTTAGTAAGAAATACATCGACAGACTCCACAACCACGAAAATAATTTAGCCTTAAGTCTAGTAGACAACAGTTTAACCGTAAGAACACTGATACCACATTCTCGATCTCCCCGATAGATAAATCTAACAAATATATATATATATAATAGCAGGGCTCATTGGAAAACTGCTATTTCTGTTAATTTAATACTAATTATACAATTTACTTATTGTTTAAACAGACAGATTGTAAATAAAAAGAAAGAGAAAAAAACTTTTTTTGATCGAAAAGAAACTTCTAAAATAATAATTAAATTTGAATTTTTCTTTCAAAATTTTAATATTTATCTATATATGATTATTATATTGAAATGCTATTATTTTTTACATACTTAAAGAGAGCTATTTTGAGATCTGCTGTTATTGTTAAGATTGTCTAATCTCATTGTTCTTTAAAAGTTCTCCCTATCATCCCAATTTATCCCAGGAATTTCTATGTCTTTCTCCACACAGTTCTAATAAGCTAGCTTGTGTTTCAACGTTTTATTTTAATAATTTTTACTACAGTTCAAATAAGCTTCTTTTTATGTCACATATCACATGTCGTTTCCCGTCTTTATATATTTATTTTATTTCTTTTGATTTTATCTGGATAATTGTCAGTAATTAAATAAAAATAAATAAATATAATTAATACATCGCAAATCATAAAACGTTTGCAGTAAAACAAGTTTGTTTTTAAAGCAAAATTAGTCAGTTGTGTTATATAATAAGAAAGTAACATGTCGAAGATGAAATACGCTTTCAATGAAATACGCTTTCAACGAAGTCTTCTACCAGAATGAAATGGGTGAAGTGGTAAAGTGCTAATTGTTGATGGTATTTAGTGGTCTACCTTCATCAATGGAATCAAGACTAGTTTGAGTAGTTAGAAACAGACAGAAATAGGGACAATTTGTAGATAACCATAATTCTCCCTGCTAGGGTGGGATTTAGGGGATAAAATAGATTCGATTAGAGGCATTTAAATTTGGTTTATCAGGTCGAGCGTGCAAATAGTTAATTGTGGCCAAATGAAATAAATTTCTTGAATTTCAGTAAAAACGCATTAAAGAGCGTTCGATTTGAATCCTCCTTGTTGTCGACATTTATCTCCCGAGTGATTATAAATCTCTCTCTTTCAGTTGTGCCACAACGATTGCCCCATTGCCAGCGCCATTAAGAGCTCTTATGAATGGCCCTCAACAATTTTGGGTCACTTTTCATTTGTCGGGCTCTTTAATAAACTAGCCTATAAATAATTGAACAAAAGCAGCAACAACTTCACGTAATTATTCTTGGTCAGCTTTTTGTCTCTCCTTGAGACTCTGGGACTGTGACTTCAAGCGGGTTTTTTATGTTTTATATTTGGATATTTTTTGGACTTGATTTTGTTGGTGTTTTGGATTTGGCTGCGGCGCGTTTAATGCGTTTTAAATGGTTTCAAAATTTGATATAATTATAATTATGCTACTCAACGTGGCCGTCGCATTGTTCCATCTGTTCGTGGGTTGGTTACTTGGTTGGTTGGTTGGTTGGTTAGTTGGTTGGTTGGTTGGTTGGTTGGTTGGTTGGTTGCTAGGGTAAGAGTTAGATGCCAAAAAGCGATAAAAGTTTAGACGCAATAATAGACACAACAACAACAGCCGTGTGTATAACAAGCCAGGCAACAACTTCAACAACAAAAATAATACAACAAAAATTGTTTTAATGAGACACCCGAGACGCAATTATTTAGAGTGAGATGGCCTATAGCTGGGCAGACAGAGACGGCAACTGGCCGCATATAAATTAACGCTAATGCAACAATTGTCAATGTGCTCATTGTTGTTGTTGTTGTTGTTGTTGCTGTTTCAATTAATTAGCAACAAATGGCGCGCGTGTGGAATCAAAAGTTGTTGCTCGTCATGAGGCGGGGAGTATCGGGGAATCGAGAATCGAGAATCCACCAAATGAGAAATGAGAAATGAGAGATGAAAAATGTGAATTGAGTATCCTTCCAGTTGAGCGCCCAATTAGCCAAGTCAATTGCAATTGGCAATTGTCGCTTTGTCGCCGCACTTTATGCGTTTTTTATGCAAATGCCTGGGCAGAAGGACATCAGGACATCAGGACATCAGTCAGCAAGCGTGTCCTGGGCGCCATATCATTAACGCGCAAACAGGCTCTCTAATTGTTCTCACGAGCGAGTTGCAAGTGAACAAAGAAATCAAATGATAAATTATCACGCAGTCGACGCCGGCGTCGACGTCAGCGTCAGCGTCGCTGTCGCTGCCACTCAGTCAGCCAATGTCAAATGTAAATGATTATTATTATAATTGTCTCTTACTGAGTGTGTGTGTGTATGGGTGTGTGTGTGTGTGTGTGTGTGTCTGTCTCTTTCGCCTGTCGCTGTCTGTTTGGCTTAACCAAGCGTGAAATTTATTTAAATTCATTTTTAAGTGTGCGCAAGTTGAGAAAAAATATGAATACAACAAAAAATATATAAAAAATGTAGCAAAAAAAGCAACAACAACAACAACAGCAGCAACCACTGCACATATTCAAGAGCTGAAATTATTAATATTCAAATACATATAATATAACTAATTTATTTGATTTATGCAGCAGCAACAAGATAACAACTTAGTACACACACACACACACACACACACACACACACACACATACACACACACTCCTATATATCAACAACGCAATTTAACGGCTAATCCCGAGGGAGCTTACGAAAATGGTAGCATCAGGTAGAACATAGAAGTTGTAGATACTATCAGGGAATATAGATATGGGCATTTCCACAATGGCGTTACGTTACGTTCGTACGACAAAATATGACAAAACACCTAAAGAACGTAATATTTGTGTAAGGTTTTTTTTATATCTGAGTAGAAATTCAGTTGGACTATATTTGGCCAAAAGGGATGGAAGCAATCGGACATTCCGATTAAAAGATATAAGCCAAAATAGGCGATGGCGTTACGTTACGAAAAACGGAAGTTGGTTTCGACTTGAAGTTCTAAGCAAGCAAAATTAAGCGAAGTGAGCAAGCCTTTTAGCATAATTTTATTTTTTGTATGATTTGGAATAATGTATGTTAATTTTCCAATTTATAGTTTTGAAAAATCTTTTCTGGTTTTTTTTTTTATTTTGGTAGTAGGTCGCGTTACGTTACATGGCGTGACGTTACATAAATTTCCATGGTATAATTTTAAGTAATGATTGTTTTTTAAAACTTATTCAACGCAAATAATACACTTATTCCGGGTCCAATATTAACATCAACTTAATTTAATACGCTTTTAAACATTTTTGGATCAATTTAAATATTTCGAATGCATTTTAATTTTTCGGTCACGGTGGACCTTTCTGTGGAAATGCCCATATGTCTATATAGAAAACTTGGAACTTTAGCATACCTTAAGACCCAGGAAATATATATATATATTTACTCCCTTTAAAATAGGTTAATGAGGATACTAAATCTGTGCAAATGTATGTAACAGGCAGAAGGAGACATCTCCGATCTTTTGATCAGTATCAAAAGAAAACTAAATTTGGCCATAACCTTTTGTCTGTCAGTTCGGATGATCGCATCGATCTACTATAGCAACTATAAGAGCTAGACAGACCATATTTGGAATATAGGTCACTGTATACCATACTCAGATCAAGTTCTTTTCCGATTGGAGTTATCTCCCCCTGAACCACCGCAATTTAATAAAAATGTTTTACAGTTGCAATTTTTAGGATATAGGCCAGGGATTTGGCATGTATAATGCTTGGGTCACTCCTAACATCATATACCTAAATTTCAAGTCGATTGGACAATTAACACGGAACGTATTCACAAAAGAAGTAACGTGGCCGTTATTTTCAAAATCTATAAAATCCCGATCTCGAAGAAAAACATCACTGAAGTTAATATCTATGTTCGATTTATCTATAGTAAGTCCATGTCTTTATTGTGTTAAAAATAATATAAATGAAGTAAAAATGCTCTAGTCGAGTATACCCGACTACGAAACTTCCTGTACCAAGGTCCAAGACTTCCAAACCATCATTGTCCACTTACACAAACACACACACATACACAAAGACGCATACGCACAAGCGACAGCGCAAGCGAGGCATCGCTGCAGTACTGAATCTCCTTTCCTGAATAGCTTCCGTGTTTATTATCCCATCGTCTTGAAATTTAGACAGTAGATTAGCAGTGACCAAAGTATTATACATGCCAAATATATCTTTAAAATCGTTGGTATAAAACGTTTTTATCGAATTGCAGGAGATCGTTGGGAGATATCTGAAATTAGAAGCAAACTTGATCTGCATACAGGAACCTACATTCCAAATTTGGTGTCGCTGGCTCTTGTAGTTGCTGAGATCAACGAGTTCATGCATACGGATGGACAGACAGACGGACCAAATCGTAATCTCTTTTGATACTGATCAAGAATATATATACTTTATAGGGTCGGATATGTCTCCTTCTGCCTGTTACATACATTTATACCCCTTTACCCCTTTATGGGAGTATAAATGATCTAAAAATCATTGTCATGAATTGGATTGGAATTATTGTTAAATAATAAGTCAACTCTCGTGTAAAAGTTGAAATAGTTTCGATCTCAAAACTTCTGCAATCGAGTTGGGTTCTACATAAGTACAATTCAGTATACAATCCGTTGAGCATGTTGAAGCTGCCACCAGCTGATCTGAGCCGCGGGGCAAGGCATCTCTGATTGCCGAGCAGAGATCTCTGGTCAGTAATTACGCCAACACCATGGAGCCATTTAAGCCGGAAATGTTAAGGTCCCCCTCGTATCTCATTGTAGGGCTCCACCAAATTGTCATTGACCGTTCAGCGTTAAGCTTGGTCGGAAGTTTTTTTTACTTAACTTTACTTTACTTTTGTTTTTGTTTGCTGCGAAAATTGGAATGCTGGCAACATCATTAAAAGGCCATAGAAGCAAAACGGCAAAAAGTGCTTATGAAAAGCCTTAAAACGTTTTCGTTTACGAGAGGAGTTGATCAAAATGGACCAGTACAGGGCATTCATTAGGGCATATGAACACACACACACACACATACAGTCAGAGACACGCACACACACACGCTGCTGGGGCAGCCATGATGGCCAATTACAATAACAATTGCAAAATATGCAAAATAACAGCAGCAGCCGCAACAACAACAATAACGATCGCTGTATAATTAGGCTAACAACATGTTGTTGTTGTTGTTGTTGCTTTTGTTGTTGTTGTTGTGAGTAAATGCAGCTGCGTGATTGGATTAAAACAGGCAAAAGCCAAACAAAACCGAACCCAGATCCAAAAACCGTGCCGAACTTCCATTTCGATCGCTAATTTTTCGCGTTTATCTCATTATTCCACAGTTTTCAAGCATTTATCTGTGTGCTGAACACCCGCTCCCGCTCCCGATTCCGATTCCGAATCCGAATCCACCCTCTCACTCTTCCCTTCTCTCCAGTGGCCATACAAAGGATCTGCGTTCAATGCATCCAATTAGAGCTCTCTACGTTCATCTTTGGCATCTTGGCATCTCTTAGGGGAATGATCGTGCTAAACTTCATTAAATCTTTTTCTTGAAACCGCTTTTCAACTCGTTTCGGGCCTGGGCCCGGACTGCTGACTGGTTGGCAATCAACGTGGCTCAGCGCTTGATTATTGGTTGTGAAAACGTCTTTCTTAAAATTTATGCAAAATTGTTGAAAAATGGTTGCTACTGTAAATGAGCCCTCAGCCCGACTCTGGGGAATGCGTGCCTTTGCCTCTGACTCTGCCTCTGCCTTTACCTCTGACTCTAACTCTGACTCAGCCTCTGGCGCATTTTCTATGCCAGCCTTTCGTCTTTCGCTCAATTAACTGGAGAAAAACGCCTCGAAGAGCCATTTCGCTTAGTTAAATATTGGCTACTGGTTTTAGGAATGAGATAAGGCTAATTACTTTGTCAGGGGGCTGAGAAGGTTACGAACTGCCCCACGGCACTCACATATACATACATATATGCATATATGCATGAGCTAACAACCGACCCATCGATCCATCGATCGATCAAAGCAATGAATGCTAGATGAACTCGTCTGATCTCTAAATAATGAGTTAGATCATTAGAAAGATTGCTTAGTGTGACTCTACACAATCTGTGTCTACGCGTATATATGTCGGAAGATCGACTTTCTTAAGCTAGTTGAATCGCAGTTCACGAATTCACCAAGTCTTCTCCAACAGCTCACAAAAATAGGTAAGTGAACTGTTGCTATAGACTATTTTTTGTTTATATCCTGTTCGAGTTAGCTGAAGAGCCCGTTTTAGAAATTAAACAAATGTATTCAATTTGGCTGATTAGAGCAGATCCATTGCGATTTTATTTAGCCTTTGCCATAGCCAATATATGTTGCAATGGGTCAGAGTTTGATTCTACTTCAGTGTAACTGAGAATTGTTAAGCTTTTCATCATTTTCATCATTATCATTTTATGCCAATCAACACGATTGCTGGTAATAGAGTTTAACAATGAACAATTCCCTTCACCAAAATGTTCACCAACCATGATCCAGCTGCTTAAATAAATAGATGAATAGGTTCTGCTGATATATTCATCTAATGCTAATTATCAAGATTGATCTTAATAGAGTTAAAAAATGAATAAATATAAGGATTTCCATTCCATGAAGAACATTAACCAAAACATTCACCATCCATGATCTTACAATATTATTAAGCTCATGGATGAATAGATTCTGCTACTATTTTTGCCTTATGCCAATCATCAAGATGGTAATAGAGTTTAACAATGAATACATTGGAAAAGTTCCCATCCATGAAGAACATTAACCAAAAAGTTCACCATTCATATAGATGAATAAATTCTGCTGATTGATCTTATACCAATTATCAAGATATCAAGATCAAGTAATAGAGTTTAAAAATGAATAAATATGAGAAGTTCCCATTCCATGAAGAACATTAACCAAAAAATTCATCATTCACCAATATTATTAAGCTTATGGATGAATAGATTCTGCTACTATTTTTGCCTTATGCCAATCATCAAGATTGCTGGTAATAGAGTTTAACAATGAATACATTTGAGAAGTTCCCATTCCATGAAGAACATTAACCAAAACATTCACCATCCATGATCTAACAATATGATTAACTCATGGATGAATAGATTTTGCTACTATTTTTGCCTTATGCCAATCATCAAGATGGTAATAGAGTTTAAAAATTAATAAATATGAGAAGTTCCCATTTCATGAAGAACATTAACCAAAAAGTTCACCATTCATATAAATGAATAAATTCTGCTGATTGATCTTATACCAAATATCAAGATTGCTCGTAATAGAGTTTCAAAATGAATAAATATGAGAAGTTTCCATTCCATGAATAACATTCACCAAAAAATTCACCATTCACCAATATTATTAAGCTTATGGATAAATAAAATCTGCTGATATTTTTGGCTTATGCCAATCATCAAGATTGCTGGTAATAGAGTCTTACAATGAATAAATAAAAGAAATTCCATAAAGAACGTTAACCAAAAAGTTCACCAACCATGATCCACCACGAGGCGATCAATCAATGAATGGTCTTTCTCAGGCAAAAGTGCCTCCTATTGGGGTCTGTGTGAGCCTAAATGCTTCAACAAAGAATAACTAACGAGGTGTTATAATTATAAAGAGACACATAAACGTGTCCACATCGATCGTGGAGCGTTAATCTTGTAGAAGAGCTCAGATGTTGAGGCGCTTGTCATTAGAATATATTGTTAGAGACTTGCGATGCGTTTGATTTCAATTGGTTTGGTTTATTGTTGTTGACTTTATTACTTGTTTATCTGCTAGATACTCGGGTCATTTTGCCATTTCATTGATGATGGCTCGACTTTTACACTATTGAATGGACAGCAGCATGAATGAGCTGCCGAAATCTAAATCCCAATCGAACTGCGACTGGGAATAGATTTTGAGCGGGCCGGGTTTTTCATTGATCGATCCAACGTTTCAATTCGTTTCGACATTTTGCTGCGTAATTTGTGTTAAGTGGTTCCAGCCCACTTCAGATACTTTGAGTCTGGTCCGCACCACACCACACCGCCAGGGATTTGGTTTGCTTCCGCGTGAGTTTCAGCGGCTCTTCGACTTTTATTTTGTACTCGAATGTATATGTTTAATTTTGTTTTATCGCTAGAAAACAAACAGTAGAAATATCGAAGACCGGAGTCAAGGAAATTAAAATGCGGCAAACTGTGCATTTATCTCGTCATGACACGCCCCCTACTCCCCACACACCCCTCTACCCCACACACCGTACTGGCCTAAAATAATAATAACAACAACAACAACAACAACTTACAGCTAAGCTTGACCAACGCTTTGATCTTTGCCGTGCGATTTTGTTTATTTTTGTTCATAATCGACGCAGTCGCTGAACAGTCGCCCTCGCCTCCTCCAATGTGGATCTCCTCCCTCCCCCCAGAATGATCGCTGCCTTTTGATCAGGCGCGAAAATTGTGCGCCTACCGCCTGGCGACGACCTCAACGGCCTCCAGTGCCTCCAGTGCCTTCAGTGTCTCTCTCCAGTGCCTCTCAAAGCGTCAGCCGGTAGTTGCTACCGACAATGACGAGGGCGTTTGTACCAGGTAATGCCACTGACGCTGCTGCTCATAATAATGATGATGATCATCATTATGATGATGATGATGACGCGGCAGAGCCATGGATAAACCAGACCAAGATGGGCTGTCAGCCGCACAATGGCCAATCGGTTCGCTTTGCTTATGAAATATGCGCTACAACGCATGCCATGAGCTCACGGATTGATGATGCTCACGGCTGCCGTTGAGAACAAGAGCAGCAGCAGATCAGCGCGCTTTGTGTGGAACCATGATCATCATCTGTGGCAGGCAGAGGAGAGCTGAGAGGATGAGTTGCCACAAGATTTTTGCCAGCCAGTTGCTTGTTGGTTCATTAGCTTAAATGGTAGCTGGAATGTGTGAAACTACGTGTGCTAATAGATCACTTATCGATCGATAAGTGAGTGAGCGATGTTTGGGCCCACATTCTGAGCTCAGTACTCGTACAGTCGAACCTCTTCAGCTCGAACTACTCGTAAATTAAGTGGCAACAGGGTGTGGGAACAAAAGTGCATACAATTTAACCACTATAGCTCGAATCTCTACAAGTCGTTTTCTGCTCTCGCTCGAACTAAAATTTAGTTGCACACTCAGGAATACAAATGCCCTAGAATACAAAAGAACTTGTCAATTTTCAAAAAAAAAAATTGAATTTGAATATTGAAATACCAATAATATGTTAATGCCAAATCACTTTAGATAATAAAACATGACCAAAAGTATGGAAGCGATTCAGTTTTGACAAAGTTATGACAGTTGGTATTGTATGTGGTTCAGCTTCTGTGGTGCTTAAAGCTTTACAAATCCAAATTTTAGATTTTTATACTTTGTTCCCGAAGGGAAACATGATTTTTTCCTTCTCTTTTCGAACTCACAAATAACCAAATTAAACAGGACTGGGGACAGAGTATTCTGCAGTCGGGTGCGTTCGTCTGCAACGTTCTTACTTGTTTAGCATGAGTTTTGGAGAAAGATTTAGCTTCTAGATTTGAAATAGCGTTTTATACTTACTTTGCTGTCTGTACGCGATTTTGAGCGAAATTTCAAGGTTTCAATTAATTCAAAATGTTATATTTGAAAATGTATTAGGAAGCCCTTATTCAATTTTCGTAGAAAAAAATTGTTATGGAATATCGAAAAAAATTAAGTGATATGTTAGATCGATTTGGCGAGTTTTGTTATGATATTTTCATAAGCAAATAAGTTTTTCATTCCAAAACTGAATTTTCAACTGACTGTTCCTATGGAAGCTATATGTTATAGGGATCCAATTCAGCCGGTTTTGATGTATGTACTGCCTGCTGCTGAAAGAAGGGCCTGTGCCAAGTTTCATTACAATAGCTTTAAAACTCAGAGACTGGCTTTCATAGAAATAGACAGGCGAACATCGTTATATCCACTCGAATATTGATGCTGATCAATACCAATAGTGAATGAGTAAATGTTTTAAATATCTGCAAAGCAAATGGATTAGTTTTAATAAAATAGATTAAGTTGTAGTCTTTCTTTATTAACTTTCTCCAACTCGAATTATTTTTGGGGCAGCTGGTGTTTCGAGTATATAATTTCTGTATTGATGATAGAAGATTAAAAATAACGATCAGTTTTTAAAATAAATTAAAAAGCATTTCTCAACTGGTTTCAGCAGCGCAAAAAAGTAACATGAAATCGCTTTTTAAGGTCTATGTGGATTTTCATTGTTTTCTGCTGATTTCACAGTATACACCAAATAAATCACAATATATAAAAGAGACATTAATATTTGAGGATAATAAAACAGCTTTTGCAAGCACTAAATTGTTATTCATTGTTCAAAATTTATTGATCTCTCGATCGTTGCGAACGTAACATTTTTAAGGCTATTTTAATTAGTACCTACATAGTATACAAAAAATACACAATTTGTGGCTTAAAAAATGTAACTAATTTATTGGTTAAATTAACGAATTTATCATAAGTGTACTCAAATCAAATGTGTTAATAGCATTGTTAAGTATCCCGCACTCAGGGAGTTAGAAGATTGATCGCAGTATTGTGTATCTAAGATACTCGCTCTTAATGTTATAGTAAGAACCGTTTGAGTTCGACACCTTAATGAACTAACTATACTAACTACATATGAAAGTAAGTACTAGCTAGTAAGTAAACCATGTCACCATCTCCACACACCCACTCACACATGTGTATACACTTACACAATGATCTATACACTATAATTTGGGATGCACAGCTGATGCCGATGCACCCATACCTAACATATAGTTAACCTCAACTTTGATTTCGATTCCGATACCTACACTCCCTCTTTTTCCTACTCCTACTGCTCCTCCTACTCCTACTCCTACTCCGATTGCTATATTCTGATGGTCTAGGTGGGCCTTTACGCTTCACTGTGTCTATAAATTGCCTATTTAGAAGCAAGTAAGAACGCTCTAAGTCGAGAGAACTTGTTCAATAGATACCCTTTACTACAGTCCAAACACATATGTAAGTACTTATATACAGCCTTTCCTCTCTTTCTCCCCTGATCTACACCGCAGTAAGCTTAAGAACTTCCGAGCTATCAGAATAATGAGATTTCATAGAAATGGATACCAAAACCAAAGCTTATACTTTGTTTATTCGCATTGGGAGTTGAACTTAAACATTTTATATATTCCTTGAACCTATTTACTAAGTTTGGTGTTCTTAGTATTCCTAGGCGGAAGATGATCATTAATATACTCGTATAACCCTTTAGGTATCGGGGTTGCCTGCCTCTGCCTCCTTATATATTAGAAGTTCCTGTTCCAATGTCTTTTGCACATTTTTGCACGCATTTAGTATACCCTCTTGAGGAATTTTATGAGTAGTGGGTATTGAGAACTGTTTAATCATATTTCCACCGCATTTTCCCCCCTCACAATCCTCTTTACAACTATAGCTATGCTTCTCCTATGAAGTTTCTATCATACATTGTATGAGACTCGCAAATGTTCTCCCCCATTTGCGAAGTCGGGAGTTTTTGAACGGAAACTGGCAATTTGGTTAAAAAATGACAAATGTCAATATGTATGCAGCTCCCCTGGACTCACGCACCCCGTTCTATACCTCGGCCAGGGGGCACCTGCGGCGGTGGCGGTGGCGGTGAGGGGGACGGTGCATTGACATTATGCGTTTAGTTACGCACTCATTTGTTGGCATTCAGTCGGCATTTATTTTATTGCACGCAATGCTCAAGTTTGATGCCTAAAGTGCACAATTTAGTGGTCCGCTGCGGAGTCGCCCATCTCACCGCCCTTGCCCCAGCCCACCCCCTTATTCAATTTGTACATCCCGCTCTCCTACATTCGCTCTGGGACCCGATCTCAAGTTGTTTGCTAAATAAGCAGTTTAAGCCCTTTATTTTCTCGCAATGCGTCAGTGCGTCCAAAGATTACTGCGTCTAACCATCTGGGCAGTTACTGTGCCAGTTTTATGACACTTTTCAAACCGCCCCCTAATTAGCCATTGTAAATGGTCCAGATTAATGCTACATTTACCATTTTATACTAATGATTAATACATTTTAATTGTTATTAATTAGCCATAACGAACGGTTCGATGTGCACGTCTGCATCGGAGTTTATTACTGCGATTATGCTTTGGAATTCCCGATTTCTTCATATCAATTATTTGCAGTATTGCCTCTGCTTATGTACATCAATTAAAAACTCACAAAATGTACTGCAGAGAGGCGCCCCAGATTAAAAATTCACTTTTAATGAACGGATTTAAGTATTTACTATATTATCAACGGCAATAATTCAAATTTTATCCTTCATCCTTCATTCTTAGTCACAGTCTAGACATATTAAAATCCACATCTTAGTAAGGATTTTAATATGTCTAGTCTGTGACTAAGAATCCTCTTGTCGAGTATACCCGACTACGAAACTCCCTGTACCCAGGTCTAAGGCTTCCAAACACATCTTCGTCCACTTACACAAAGACGCACAAACATGAGCGACAGCGGAAGCGCGGAATTTTGTGGAGGCTGAACTGTTTCCTCCCCAAGCCATGAATACTGATTCTTCGATCGTGAATAACATCGGTGTATATTGCCCGATCGACTTAAAATTTAGACAGTAGATTAAGAGTGACTTAAGCATAATACATGCCAAATTCCAGGGATATATCTTTAAAACAGCGACTGAAAAACGCTTTTATCAAATTGCGGGAGTGCGGGGGCAATCGGAAAAAACTTGATCTGCGTATGGTATATAGTAACTTATATTCCCAATTTGGTGTCACTAGCTCTTATAGTTGCTGAGATCAACGCGTTCATACAGACAGACAGACGGACATGATCAAAAATATATATACTTTATAGGGTCGGAGATGTCTCCTTCTGCCTGTTACATACACTTGCACTTTTACCCATTTAATGGGTACAGGGAGTAACAATAAGCATACAATAATTTAAAAATCATATAGTATAGCTTATCATGATCTGAAGAAACAAAAATGCTTACGATTTCTAATAAAACAATGAATCTTTCTACTAATGGCAAGAAGTAGAAAGATTAACATATTTCTTTATATTATTATATAATATTTAAATAAATTAGTTCATAGATTCATAGTTTATGTATAACAGCATACTTAAGCAGCATTTAATAGTATATGTTTCATACCAGCTCCTACTTTCAATTCATTTTTTCAGTATAATCTGTATATTTATTCCCCCTAACAAAACATGTTTCCTAGAAAACATTTCTAGAAGTATTTTACATAAATTCTAAAAATAAGAGAAAAATTCAACATATTAAAGAAATTGTGAAGATTATTACATTTTATTAGTTTAATTATTAATTTTAATGTAAAAACATAGAAAACATATGAATTATTTCAACATCTTTGAGTTTCTTCCTGATTTCAAGGATAATATTTTTTTCTTGCACATCGTACACTGAATGTAAGCGATATTTGCATTTTTCGAATAATCTTCTGAGCTAGAATCGATATTTAAAAGTTTCTATTTAGGAATCTTTACAATATCTAAATATATAACTTATTCTTTGGGTAAATTACAAAATTACTCGTAAATGTTACGATGGTGAATAGATTATAAAGCTTCTAATGTCGATAAGCAATTAGCGCTTTAAGCAGCCCAAAAATCTCATCGAAGTTGGTTCGAGAAGTGCGAACCAAATTGAACCAACTGGGCAGGAAAAATAGGCTTGCCCTCAGATGGATACCAGGACACAGACATATACCCGGGAACGAAGCAGCTGATGAACTGGCTAAGCTAGGAGCAGGAAAACCTCTGGTAGGCCCAGAACTGTTCTGTGGCATAGGAAGAAACACAATAAGAGAACATCTTAGGATAGAAGAGGACAACAGAAGGCAGTCAAGCTGGCCAAGTCACTCTTAGGAAACTATAATCTCAAAAGATTCAAGCAATTAATACCATTAGGGAAGAATTCACTTAGAATAGTCGCCGGCCTTCTGACTGGGCACTGTAGACTGAGAAACCACCCAAGCAAACTAGGAATTGTAAGAAGCGGAACATGCAGATTCTGTGAAATGGAGGCTGAAACCTCATCACACATACTAACAGACTGCACTGCCCTTGCCAGGAGAAGAAACAGGTATCTGGGTGGGTTTTTCCTTCAGACAAACGATATAGGTACTCTAGATCCGGCCAAGATCCTTGCATTCATGCAGGAGATAGGGTTGATGAGTGAGCTTTAGGCTTAGAAGGGGGCACAATAGATCTCATAGGTCGCAGTGCAACGCCCCCATCACTAATAATAATGTCGATAAGAAATTGATTTTAAAATCTATAGACATATATTGCATGCATGTATTATTGACAGATTCTTCGGGGGAATGACTTTTCGAAATTCATCTCTTGGTGAGCATTTATTAACTGATTAATTAATTATGTAAAGGGGCTTCCTGTCTTGAGCAAATATCTGAGCTTTCCTATTGTCTCGGTTGAGTTTCTTTGTTTGTTTGTGCCTTTGACTGCTGGCCCTGAATTTGATATAGCATAAGGGTATAGCAAACGATATTTGCCGACAGTCACGTCACGTTTTCACCAGCGAGAGATAGAGACAGATTAAGGAAGAAGGAGAGGGAGATGGATCGGGAGGGTGGCTGGGGAGGACAATGGGGGCCGCTCGATCAGTTGATCGGTCGATCAGTCGCTATTATAAAATCGTTAATAAGCGCTTGTCAATTTTCAGTAAAGTGTACAAAAAACGTTTATAATCATTAATAATAGCAATTTGAAATTTTTGTATAGAAAACCGCGTCTCAGTTTAGAGCCGTCGCCCCTCAGGCCGACCCGGTGACTTTTGTGTTGGGTTTTATTTTTTTTTTTGGTTTTCTCAGTTTCTCGAGTGCGTCAAACAGTAGCTAACAATTTTTTAAAAGCTCATTTAAATATTTGAAGCCCAAATGCGACGCCAGAAAAAGAAAACGATTGATAATTAACGGCTATCCACCTAAAAATCATATAACATCCAAAATTGATCATTCAAGACATCAAAATGAGCAGCGAAAAGGGGTCACAGTGAAATATTTAGGCAGTCAGATCTATAGGAACAAGTTGAGGGAATCCGGCTACAGTAAACACGCGAAATACTCAGGGCAAGATATCAACCTGCTATAAGTACTAAGTTTGAAATCATTCTCTGTTCGAAATACGAGGCCGAGACTTAGACCTGATCCATTCTAGACAATAATCAAAGTTGAGTGGGAAGGCTTGTATAAAAGAAAATTGTGCCAACAACAGATATCAGATTGGGTTCGGAATATATAAAGTGGGAACCAAAATTCAGGTATCTGGGTATTACACTAGACAAAAGACTTACTTTCAAGGACCACATAACCAATGATAACATAAAACTCAAGCTATATACGTTCATAAACAGAAACTCGAGACTAAATATACAAAACAAAATGTTTTTGTTTAGGTCCATCTTCCAAGCAGTAGCTTTCTACGGTGCACCAGCCTGATCAGATATAGCCAAATGTCACATAAACCAATTGCAAATCAGCCAAAATAAAGTCTTAAAGCTTATTTTAAAACTCCTGTGGCATCATTCTACGTTTGATCTACATTGTCGAGCCAATGTTGAAATGTTAGATATTAGATTAACGCAACTATCGCAAAATTTCTTAACCAAGTGTCAAGAATCAACTTACTGGCATAGTCATTTAGTTTTAGTTTTAATTTAGTGTTTAATTTAGCTTGTAAGATTCCTTGGGGTTTTCTATTTCTTTGATTTTTCCCCCAAATAGTTATGTCATCGTATACGCTAAGTAGAAAAGGCCTTGTTCTTAGTCTAAACTCTTAAATTATTGTAAGACACCATTCACAAAAATCTGTAGTTATAACAAAGAGTGAAATAAATTGAATTGAATTGAATTGAAAAAGAAAATTGCAAGACTGAGATATTTTAAAATGATCTAGGAGTAAATCTTTAATCCAATATAATCTATTCTAAATTGTAGGGAGCTTGTGAATCGAAAAGGAGGTGAAAATTAAAATGAAAATGTTTTCCTTAAGTAAAAAATAACAATAATAAACATATTCTAAATAAACTTAGTGGTAAGTCTTGTATAAAAATACTCTGAACTACGAGTAGAACCTTTATCCAAAATAATCAATTTCAACTATAGGAAGTTTTTAAATCGAAAAGCAGAAAAGATACAAAAATTAAAACTTAAGTACTTAGGCCGGTGCCGAATTCCACTCGTTTTCAAAAAGTAAATAGGTAAGAACGTTGCAGTCGGACGCACCCGACTGCAGAATACTCTGTTCGCAGTCCTGTATAATATGGTTACTTGTGGGTAGAAAATCTCGGAAATCTCGATCTCTTATATAATTTCTGGCTTTTCAAACTTTAGTTCGAATCAGATTTTCGAGTGGAAGTGGAATTGGGAACAGGCCTGTTTATTTTCTTAGGCAAAAAATAAGAACAATAATAAATGTATTTCAAATAAATTAATAATTAAAGTTTGTCCAGGTCTTGGATATGCCTATTATAAAACTATGTAAGAACAGATATTTCGTTTCGATTTTCTTGTATCCTCATAACTCTTATTTGCAATTCCTGATGCATACAGATATTTCAAGGAAGCTCAGCAATTGCGTTTTTATTATTATAGAGACTGCTATAATTGTATATAGATTGGCTTAAATATTATCAAAATCGGGTCACATTTTATATAGTTGCTGGGCTATGTAGATTCTTCTCTCTTCTTATCCTTTACACTGATCATTACTGAATGGCAACCATATGATATAATGATATAGTCCCAAGATTGCGATGGAACTTGGCAGAAATATTAGAGTGCATAGATTTGCTTATGTGCTTGGCATACTCTGACCCACTGTGCAGTGTATCAAGAATACTCATGAATACTGAGGCGAGTACATAAGAAAGACTGACTGACTGAAATGTAGGAATGAAGTAGTCCTAATTCCTGTTCTTCTGTTCCTAGAGGAGTTGATATATTTGATTTCTTTTCTTAAATGGCATACTCTGACCCACTGTGCAGTGTATCAAGAATACTCATGAATACTGAGGCGAGTACATAAGAAAGACTGACTGACTGAAATGTAGGAATTAAGTAGTCCTAATTCCTGTTCTTCTGTTCCTAGAGGAGTTGATATATTTGATTTCTGTTCGCCTTTTTAATTGGGTAGTCTGGGAAACCGTTTAACACATTCGGCCAAGTCAATACATAATTGCTGAAGCAAATAGGTTACCAGCCACATTGCAGAGAAAACGAAAACGGATCAATGAACCTGGGCCCAAGGGGCTTGAGGCGTCGCTGTCGGCGAGAGCAAAGCCAACAAAACGCAGCCCAGTAGTCAGCTTGGCCGTCGTATTTGACGTCGACGCCAGCCCCGACGCCGCTGCAGCGCCCATTTAAAAACCTTTTAAGTCATCAGGCACGCCCACTTTTAAATGCCGTGCGCAGGCGCCACCATGACGCCAGCCGGAAATGGGCAAAGCCGAAGACGGAGACGGAGACGGAGACGTAGATGGAGATGGAGACGAGAACGGACCAGGCACAGGCACAGGCACAGGCGAAGGGCAAAAGTCTTGTGGTTATACGACGATTTTCATTTCCATTTCTATTTCGATTTTCACTGAGCCGGGAAAAGTTGCTGAGCTCCTTGACTAATTCGATTGCAATTAGTTGCAGGCCAAGAAGGCTCGAGCTCCGAGCTCCGAGCTCTGAGCTCCGAGCCCTGAGCTCTTGGCCAGCTCGTGGGTGCGTCATACAAATAGCTGTGCTGTGACAGGATTTGGCTCATAATCCAATTAAATGCGTCGCAGTTTCGGCTCGTTTCCTGCTCGCACCTGTGCGGCATCTACTGGCTCGGTTTCAGCTTGGTTTTTGACTTTGGTATTGGTTTTGGTATTGGTATTGGTATTGGTTTTGGGCTGGCTTTTGGCAAGCGAACGCGGCGGGCGGCGGGCGACGGCCATTGATCGATCGGTCAATGATTTTGCATAAATTATGAACCACAAAACAGAAACGTTAACTTTTGGACTACAAAAGCCAAACGCCGCCAAATGAATACATAATAAAAATTCAGGAAATAAAAAGTCAGCCATAGAAAGCCGAAGATAAAAATACTCTAAATTCTAGATATCATTAACAAGTTACGGAAGAGACTTTCGCAAATTACGGAAGGTGTTGAAACCCATTGGTTAAACGCTAAGTAAGTGGTAAGAGTTAAGGGTAAATTCTGTTAATTGTTGACGCGACTTAGCTCAAATATCATAGTAAGTAATCTACCGATAAGTCACGATTGTGATGAAGTTTCGTTCTGAGCCAGTGAATTCCCAACAATTCGTAACATGCATCAAGATATGGTTTTTATATTTATCCCACTTTAAGCCCCTTTAACCATAAAAACACTCAAGCCAAGAAATGCATAAGATATGTTAAAATATATTTAATAGTTAGCTTAATGACTAGCACCATAATATAAATATTTCGATTTAAAGGTTTCTTTATATTGATATTAATAAATATTATGTATACAATAAAAGCCCATTTCAACATTTGATTAAGACTGATTCAAATGTCAAGAAAATAACATAAATGTAATTTGCTGTTACTTTTATTATTATTATTATTATTATTACATTAAGGAAAAGGCCATGTATTCTAATAAATATGAACAGGAAATCTAATTGGGGTAATCTTAATTACCAAAGATCTAAAACATTTGTTTATTAATTTTTTTATTTTTAGGCAAAGATGTGTGATTTAACGTAAAAGAGATTGTTCAGATATTATTATATATTATTTGTTTTTATTCAATTTAGAAATCTGTAAGAATGTAACATTCGCAACAATCAAAACTCAAGAATTGAAAATAAACGATGCTCTCGGAAATTGTTTTAAAATCGTTTCTGCTTTTCGCTTATGTTTTGCAATAAGATAATTGGCGCTCTATATATTTCTATATCTCTCTATATTTCTGAAAAATTGTGAAAATGCACATTAAGCTGTGTTTTTGTAACGACTCTTTAAGCTTAATTAGATTGTTGCTGAAATGATATTTAAATACTTACTGAAATCAATTGAATATACGCTTGAACTTCCACACACTTCTGTATATGAAAATTATATAATAATTAAATAATGTGCATTGACTATAAGCGTTTTTAACGCATTATTAACTCACATTCTAAGCTGTTGAGAAGGTCCACTTGTAGTTGGTACAGTTGTAGAATAGTTTTCTGCTACTATGTGTTGCATGCTTCATCAAAGTGCGGTTATAGCCAACGGCAAGGCGCCGCAAAGTTAACTGGAGCGACGGCGGCAGCTTTACGCTTTATGGATGCCACCCAGGCGGGCATGAATAGATACAGATACAGTTACAGCTACAGATACAGCTACAGATACAGATACAGATACGCAGCATCGATTTGGTTGCGTTACTAATTTTTTGGCGTTTTGCATGCGACAAAAGCATTGAAAGAGGCATTTTAAGAGTCAATTGTGCGTCAGCATGAGTCAGCAGGGCGGCTGACGGGGCAGTGGGGCAGAGAGAGAGAGAGAGTTGAAATGGGGGGAACGGGAACGAGAATGGGAATGCATTCAGTTGTTGGTCTTTGGCCGGCCCGTTAACAAGCGGCTATCAGCCGTTACAGATCTGCAGCTTTTGTGGCCTTAATTACAATCTTTTGAATACATTTGGCGCTTAATCACGAGGCCATGATCTGAGCCCAGCCCCAAGCCGCTCCCGCTCCCGCTCCCGCTGCCCATCCACAGACTCTCTTCATCAGCACCTGCGACTCACAGCAATTTCATTTTTTTACTTTTGCTTTTTTTTTTTGGCCAATGCGCAGTTGAAAGGCATCCCGAGTCAGAGACAGTGTCAGCGTCCCAGTACGAGTCCGAGTCCGAGTCCGAGTCCCAGTCGGAGCCCTGAGCTGCAATCATCAATCAAAGAGTGCGGGCTGTGCGGCTTTCAACACGTTTAGCTGCGCTCCAGCGGTTTGAAATTTCAACTGGCACTCTCAAAGACTGTTGCCCTGTATTGGCCAAGCTCGGAGCTCCTTTTAAACAGACTCTAAATGCTTGACCACTGGCCATAATAGTCCAAGTTGTTGCCGTTTTATAGCGCTCGCTATGATTGCCAGTCAGCTCCGATGACATCGCCAATGTCTTCGACTCAACTTCGAGTTCGAGTTCGATTTCGTCTTCGTGTTCGTTTTCGCCTTGTGCCTAGGTGCCTTTTGTGGCTTCTTCTTTCACGTTGTCAAGTGGAAAATGTTGTAGAAATGTGTGGTACTTAAGTCCGGCACCACCACAAAAACCGCACAATTTAATACCGAATACCGAAAAAAAACCATATGAAACTTAACTAACTACAGGTTATTGTAGCTGCCAGATACATTTTGAGCGACACGTCGAGTTGCGTACGATGATCTATCGATCTATACGGTGGGGATGTGTCTGTGGCAACGCTTTGTAACGCGCTACTTAGCACATGACCACATGGCCAAGGGTGGAGCAGGCGGAGAGTCGGAGAGTCGGATGGTTAACAAAGCCCCTTGGGAGTGCGTCTTGAGAATTTCTCCGAGATAGGTATTTACAGCACATAGAAAGTTGCTTAGGTTTGGGCTTGCTCAAGCGAGATTCAGATTGACCGTTGAGTGTATCAATCAACCAATCAATCGACGATTGAATCATTGGGAATTCTACTAAAGAATGTAGGAAGAGAACTAAGTTGACTTAGACTACTGATTAACCCTGAGATAACGGATATTTCATTCAATCAATCATCCAATTCATCGTTTAATCAGCGAGAATGTTGCTAGGCAATGTCTCAATCAATTAATCAATCAAGAAATAATAGAAAAGTATACAATGGATGATAGAAATATTGGAATAGCACAGTCAATCACCCAATAAATTAATTAATCCTTCAGAATTCTACGAAAAACTTTCAGACTATATCATTGCTATTGTATATTAGGCAAAAGCTTGTTGTAATTGTCTGAATCAATCAAGGCACTCAATCAATCTTTCACTTAGTTAATCTGCCTTATCCTTCAACAGAAAAATGTCAATCAACAATCCATCAGCACAATATTCAAATCAGAAGACTGTTCATTTCAAGCAGTCTTAACCTTAATATACCTATAGTATCAATCATATATCAATCAACATCAATCAAAAACTTGCGCCTGCTTGGTTTTCTAAGTCCTAGTACCTATTGCTTAATAAATATCTAGATGGCTTTTACCATTTGACAAACTGCCGGACACTCTCCCCCGATATTATTGCTGAGCCGTCCGTCACCGCAAACCGCATACATCAACACACTCCCAGTTTGAGTCCCAGTCGCAGTGCCAGTCCCAGTCCCAGTTTGAGTCCCAGGTTCAGTTCCATTGGCCATCAAGCTGCCCTGTACCCCTCAGCTTTATTTCACTTATCAATTGGCTACCCCCTCAAGCTCTACACTAAATTGGTAACTAAATACTTAAACTAATTTTAAGGTTTAACAAAGTCCAAGACGTTGTCGCGTTGACAAGCGGGCGGTCGGTTGCCCGAGGGAGACCAGAGGCGTGGGCAGACGCAGGGGTAGCCGCATTGACCGCAAGCAATGAAGTGTGTGCTGGGCGGAACCAGAGACGAAGGCGAAGACGAAGCCAGAGTCAAAGCCAAAGCCGGAGACGACGCATGGAGACATGGGTCTTGGCCTGGCTCTGGGTATGGGTCTGGGTCTGGGTCTGGGCATGCCTGTGGTTAGTTAGACCACGTACTGGCTGCGACTGGAACTGGAACTGAAACTGTTCAACGGGGGTGCAGCCACTTAAGTAGCTACTAACTGTTATTTACATTGTTTGCTAATTTCGCTGGCCAAAGTACTGCATGCGATGAAAATTTCTAAGGTTTCTGTGTGGGGCCAAAAAACAACAAAACCAAACAAAAAGTTTTTAAATCCAAATATGAAATCCAATAGGGCGGCCAAAAAAGCGCAGCACTGCGTGAAAGCTGCACAAATTAGAAGACAAAGAATGGAACCGTAAAGTCGCTTCTACTCGCAATGGAATGCCAATGAAGCTAACGATGATGCCCCAGTCGCAGCCCATCCTAAGAAGCACCAATTAATGAATTCGAATTTCCATTCCATTCTCTGCCTCAAATGTCTCCTTGCAAATGTGTGATATCGCTCTGTAGTTCATTTTGTAAATATGCAAATAGCCAGGCCTGAATTGAACTGCAATCTAGTTCAAAATGCTGTAACAATCAATTTTCTCAAATAAAACCTGATTGTTATCCAGTGTATCCGGTTGGCATTTGACATCAACGATTATCTTTTCATCGAAGATGTATCTACAACGCACTATGGGAAATTTGCCCATTATATTGGAATAAAGTCGTTTTTAAAGTTGTTAAAATAAACTAAATGTTGATGACAATACATTACAAATACATAAAACATTAATGTTACATACCCAGAATGTTAACATAGCCATGCACTGTTAAGTTAACAGCTCTTAAACAGAGATGTTTGAAACAAAGCACACAGGCTGATGCTGTACACTTTTGTTTAAGATACATTCAAGGGCTTCACAATCGAAAGAATCGGAAAGACTATACTACTACTATATAGATTTTTGGTGGAATATATTCAGCGTGTTTTTTACTTAAATGAAACGTAAATGTTTCCATAAGAAAAGGTCACTTTGAAAGGATGCAACTAATGTTCTTAGCATTTCCTAACAATGTGACAATATGTATTTTGTAGAGCAATCAATTCTGAATTGGGGCTATTAAGCTTAATATGCACTTTTGGGCACTTTTACCAATAATTGAGGTTTAGCCGGTAACATTTTGGGCAATGAACAGCTTTTCCAAGGCAAAAGAATGGTGAAAATGGCGGTTTGACTTTATAATTAATAAATTCTTGTTTTTCATCCAGGATAACGCTGGAGCTTCAGCAAAGCCAGCAGGGCGTCTACTGTCAATGTCCGAACGCAGAAACTGATGGAAGTTGAATATTTAGCTTAATATGTCTCCTAGATGAGGCATTTAATAAGCTTCAACTGCCACATCAGCTTGCTCAGTTCGTAGTCAAAACCAGTTTGATTTCAAGGAGCATCGGCTGCATTATATGCTGCAACAGGACCTGCTCATTGAAGCCACTGCAGCTGAAATGCAAATAGCCGCTAGACCCCACCATGGGTACGTTTCAATTCGAGGAGAAGTTGTTCAAATATTTGCAACTTTTCAATGTTTTTATTCCCATTTTGTAAAGAAATTTCGCAAACTACCTGACGTATGTAGTTCCAAAAAGGACCAAGCTGAGCCAATTGATTGGTTTTAATCGGAAACTTCGTCAAGTAGATCGCAAAATGTCTATACAAAATCGGAGATTCTAGTTACCCACATGGAGTAGCAACACTGAAGAGGTGCATATAGTTGAAGAAGTTCTCCTGGAACTAGATCATGAGCTAAAACATTCCCAGCTAAAACATTCCCCATAAGTTTTTTATAAATCCCTTTTATACAGAAGTCTATTTTGGACCGAAAGTTCCTATGGCATCTATATGATATAGTAGTCCAAATGGGATAACTTTTGGTATAATGTTGCCAGTTTGGAAATCAAAACAGAACAGATTTCAATTTGGCAATTCGCAGAGAAGCAGAAATACCCTGTAAATAAGAAACATGAAATGCATGGCATAAACGCATTAACTGAGAGTCTCTCGTCCCAGTAAGTAAGTTATCACAGGCCGCGTGAATAGTGATCACGATGATTAATCAGTCACCGTTTTGCCCAACGCCAGGGCCGTATCTTTCATAGCTCCAAATCTTCATAGATTCGTTTTCCCGTACTACTCTACGTTGTATCTTTGTATCTTTCATTCCAAATCGGAGGCAGTTGCGAGCTGCTAATTATTCGCGAGGCTCGTGTGAACTCGGTTTGTAGGTTTGTAGCTGTTCGTAGACTTTTTACCGCAAATGTCTAATGAAGTTGGCCCGCTTTGATTGAGTGGGCGCAATTAAGCAAGCAAAGGTCAAGGGAGCGGGTGACGGGTGCCGGGTGAAGGGGGCCCGAACACACTACACGTACTGACAGTTAAATACAGTTGAGTTTTGCGACGTTGCCGCGCATATTTCTCACTCATAATTAAGTCGTTTTGAGCGCGTTTAGAAATTGTTTTCGCTGCGTGTTTAGTTTTTTGTAAAGCGAGCAGCTAATTGCAACAGATTTTCCCATGGAACACTTGCAGCTTGCTGCACCCTCCCCCCACACCGCTGGCGCCTCTTCTCGCTGGGCGAAAGTCAGCATGAGCATCAGCTTTGGCTTTTGGCTTTGGTGGCAATCTCAAAGACTCCAAATTGGGTTATTATGTGCATAGTTAAGGCCATCGCATGCGACACTTAATTGCAATGGAATATGCCCCTTAGAGCCTGAGATTTGGGTCAGCTAAGTGTGGCACAGATTTGAGCCCTGTAGAGTCTGTTGGACGGACAGTCAGACAGCCAGACAGTCAGACAGTCAGTCAGTCAGGCACGGGCTCAGATTTGATTCGATTTGGATAACATTTGTGGCGCAAATGTGCGCATAATTAATAATTACGTATACGACGCGTATGCGCCGCATAATTATGCATGGCTTTTGCGGCTTTGTCGCTGCCTGTTTCAGAAATTAGCACATAAAGTAAACACGCAAAAGATATAGATACAGCAACAACTACAGCTACAGCAAAAGCAACAGCTATAGATACAGATACAGATACGGATACAGATACAAATACATTTACAGATACTAGCAATTTCTGGTTTGGCTGCCTGTGTCTATTATTATTCTGTGCCCGGCCATTTTGGTGGCCATTGAAAATGTTGGCCAGAGCGGAAATATGTTGAAATTCTAATTTAATTTTGCTAATTTACACGTAATGGTTTTCGAGCGGCTGAGATATGCAACTAAATGTAGCTTAAGTTAAGTTACAATACTGTAGTCTTTTGGCAGCTGGAAGCCCATTTAAAGAACTCTTCCCATACTTTTTAGCATTTTTAGCCAGCTCGTTCTTGTTCCCATTTCCATTCTGCGCAGCGCACGCATCAGTTCCTGCGGCATTTCACAAAAACGAGCTGAACGCATAAATTGTTATGGCTCATAAAAATACAAATACAAAATAACAACAAGCCAACGAAACAACGAAAATAATAACAACAAAAGCGAAACGTCAAGTAAATTGAAGCGTTTCGTGACCAAATATGCTAAACAGTGACAATTTCACAAATGTCTATTGTGCGGCTACAATATAATTACGCGTCAGATACGGCAACAGATACTTATTTATATATTGTACGTGGGCACACACATATAGATACATTTGTATCTACAGCTCTATAGCTCTACAGCTGTGCGACTTTGCCAATTAATTTGTGAAAATGCGCTAAACAAAAGTCGTCGTGGTCGCCGTGGTGGTCGTGGTGGGGTAAGGGTTGCCAGCTAGAGCGAGATAGATACTTATGGAGATCGGTATCACTTAGGAAAAACTTTGCGCACATGAATCTAATTGAGTTCGTCGCTCAAACTCAATTCAAATTATGCATGCACCCAGCCACCCAGCACCCCGCACCACCCACCCACACCTGTGTACCTGAGTGGTGGCTGCATCATCCATTGTTGTAATGCGCCACTTTATCCGCTTTAATTAGTTTTCGCCACTTGAATTCCTTTTGCCGGGGTGCCCATTGTCATGCAGATGCTGCAAACGCTTCCCCTTCCTGCTCACTACTAACAACGAGGCAACGAGTATCTTTTAGATACACGTTTAAATATCATACTCGTATACGGGCGGGTAAGCGACTGTACGAGTATTCGTATGTATATTCGACTATGCACAACGTCATCATTTGATTTCGAAAGCAATTTAATTTGTGGGCATGTTATACCAAAATTATTTCATTATATACGGCTCGAAAATGACTTCCGTTTATGGCATCGACTTTTGTTTTAATTTACCAACTCTCACATTCAGCATCACTCTGTATCTCTGTCTCTATCGCACTCTCTCCCCTCTCTCTTTCCAGCTGCGGAAATCTGAAATGCTTGTAATAACCATAGATCGGAAATAGAGACGGATAAAAAAGGGTTAATTGCATTTTGATGGCTTTATAAAGTCGGACGCTCGTTTCTTTCTCAACTTGGTTCCGTTGCTCTCAACTGAAACTATTTACATTGTAACAACCATGACATGTGTGCTATATGTCTGTATGTGTGTGTGTGTGTGTGTGTGTGTGTGTGTGTGTGCCTCCCCATGGGCGTATCAAATCCCGCATGAATTGCTGATAAAATGCTCTGCTTTGCCAAGCACTTAACCAAAAATTTTATTTTGAATGTTGCTGTAATGTTCGATAAATCACTGCCAATACAAACACACTTACACACACTCACACACACTCACACACACGCATACAGACAAGTAGCTAACGACACATAGTTGGCTCGCACATCCGCCAAACTAGGTCCATCTACAGGCCATCTCTATCTCTATCTCTATCTGTATCTGTATCTATATCTCCATCTATATCTATGGCACATCAATTGAATTTTAATGGAAATCGACGAGGAATAAAAGAGACTAAAACGCTGCAAAAAGGAATAAAAACGAAAAAAAAAGGGGGGAAAAATTGGTAAGCTGGCAAACAGTTGGAAAAAGGGAAAATTGTACGTGAAATTAAAATGAAAATGGCAATGAGCAAACGGTTTTTGAAAGTGCAACGGGTCGTGAACCAAACAGATGCGCTACAGTACTGGACTCTATGAATCGAAACCGTTTAAGCTTCAAGAATGTACTATATAGAGTATAACACCCAATCGAGAGTTTCCATGAGTTTTCTCTACCATTATCCGATTTTATCACCTTCGAATTTTCGTATGGAAACGAATAACTTGAGTAACTAAGTCATCGATATTATCGATATATTCAACTATTACTATCAAATGTTGGAACTTGTCTTGGATAATTCCTAGATAATACTACACTGACTTCATTGAAGGTACCACATTTGTTTTGGCATAGTGTACGTACTGTAAAAGCTTTCTTAGAACTTATAGAAGGAGTAAGAACGAAGCTCTTTATATCCAACTGGGCAACTATATCAGTATAAAGGTGTAGAAGACTTAGCTTCTGTGCGGAAGAGAACTTTGGTGGAAAGTCACCTTATGAGACAAAGGTATCATCTACTAACATGTCTACCAAATTTGGTTGCTCTAGCTTCTAGCTGACAGACCGAAAGAGTTTACACAATCCTCTATTTTGCATAACATTTGTTGCAAGTAAGTTATTATCATAGATTCAATACAATACCTTAGTTTGAATATGACTTATTTCAAGCTCTAAAATGAACCATAAAATACCTTATAGATAAGTATTAAACACTTTCGATAGTATTCATGGTACAGACAATCGCATACGCCGATTGGAGCCAATATTCATTCGATATACTCCTATATCATACCATTATAACTTAGTTTACAAGCTTGTAGAAGAGTATGCCACTTTTAATAACAGCTTGTATGACACTTTGTGAACCAGTTTGAAAGAAGATTATATATTAAGCATTATATATGATGCCCAAGCTCCTGCACAAGCTGAAAATTACCAATCTGAGTAGATTCAATATCGGTAATTGTCAGCCTATAGTAGTATAACAGTATTTCAGTATAACAGTATGAAACTTTGTATGGGAGATTGTATAATAATATGCCTTTTACCATAATATAAGTTCAATGAATTCTGTAATTCTATCAAATATTAAATATATATGGGTATAACAGCTTGCTTGGTATTTTGTATAACAGTGTGTATAATAGGATGAACGTGGCAAACGTCTGGGCAAACTAAAATGCCCCAGTTGAGTGTCATCCCATGCAGGCAGGCTTTCATTGTAGCGCATTTACATAGAAATATTCGTCCCGTTCAACTGTCGCGACTTTTTTTCCAGCCGCTCAGCGGCTGCGTTCTGCTTCAATGCAGCCAAATTCTGTTATACTGGCACAGGACCTGCCGCCCAGCGGTCCTGGAGCATGACCAGCCCCACCCAACCAGTGCCCAGCGTAACCAAAAAGCTAAAATGGCCAATTTTACAATTTCAAGTCTCGCCGGCAATGCTATTTTTGTTGTTGGCCATTTTTTTTTTTTTTTGCTGCTTCTTGTTTTTGTTGTGCGCGACAATTTTTCTATACAAGTTTGGTCCTTTTCGTGGAAGGGGTGGTAGGGGGAGTGGTGCCCCGAAGGGCTGCGGGGGATGGACTCAATTCGCGCCGCTTCGACTGTTTTGCCTTTTTTGCCGTTTTTAAATGGGCTTTTTATGCGCGGCAGATCAATAATACATACTTTATATAAAATAGAGACCCAAAGCAAGTGAGGACGGGTGCAGGGGGGGACAGACAGACTGGCTGGCTGACTGGGTAGGAAGCGCGGACAGGATATGCGCGCCAAACGGAAATGTGCACATTTATTTATCCTGTTTCGATTTCGCTTTGATTTTTCAACTTCTCTTTTTTTTTATTTCATTTTTGTTGAACCGACTGCTGCTAAACGAAATTTTCAAATGGTTTGCCAGCAACTGTGGCAAGGGCGGGGATGGGACTGGAGCTGGCACAGTGCGCAGTTTAGTGGCTTGCGACTGGGCCCGGAGCCCAAAGGGACACAACAGGACACACACACGCACACACACACACACACAGAGGGTAACCATCTCGTAGGCCTCGGTGGCCACAGGCTTCTGTTTAGGCAGGCACAAAAAATGTTGTAAAATATTTGAACACGAGATTTTTCACGGCTGGTAGTTTGGATGTTCAGCACCGTTACTGTCGGGGCCGGGACCATTTGCATAAAGGATATCTAGGCGCCTCGCCTCGAATACGCAGACTCATGCATTTATGCAATCAAAATGGCCAAATGGCCACCCGTTAATTTGGTTTTAAAGTCCAATGGATCTACTCGTATTTCAGCATTCGATAGGTTCTATCAAATAGGAACGAGTGCTCGACTAGACTATATTCTGTACTAGAACTTTACTACAAGGACCTGTTCAAAATACACAATAATTATTTGATCATTATTGGATAATAGGTTAATGTACAAAGCCACCCTTAAATATTCGAATTTGAATTCACCAGAGTGTCAGTTGTGTTTCGATTTCGATCAAATCATGTGAATCCGAAATTGCAAGCTGTTCTGAATTCCGTAAGCATCCTAAGCATTCCACTTAACTTTCTAACTCATTTCGATAAGCTAGCAGAATCCAGGCCGCCAAGAATGTTAAGGAATATATGAAACAATAGATCATTATTAACTAATTGATGCTTAACTACACTTGGAAAAATAAATGCCCCAATATGCAGAACATTTTGAAGGCAGCTTATTTTCTACCGAATTTAGGAAATATATATCTTAAATTATGAATTTATTTCTACCATATAAGTATCATTTTCGACTTTTGGGGTGATCTTTAATGTAGGGCGGATTTCTGAATTAACTATATGGAATTTATTTTCCTAAGTGCACAAGACACCCTCTTTTCAGGTCTAAAGTTCTCAAAGAGTGTACACTTGCCTTACACCCATACACATACATAAACATATATACGTTCCGGATTCTGGAAAGTAGTTTCTTGACCATTTTCGGTATATATAATACGATCAATTCGAAATTTCAGGGAGCAGGGAGAAGTTGTTGCTCTTCGTATCTTTATTTGATTTGCGATGGCTTGGAGGGGATCATCCAAATAGGAAAATAAACTTGATATACGGTATGTATAATTAATATATATGATAAACAGGAACCCCCTTTTGGTATCCTTAAATCGTACTTATGAACGGAGCTGCATTTCTACAAGATTATTGCAGCCTTCCATCCAGTTGGCTATAGGGAGTCAAAGTTCCTGCCTACGCCTCTGCCTAGTATATCAACCTAACCGTTGAAGAATGAATGTGTAGGGCTGAGGTATTTCCTTATTCAGTCTATTATAGTACCTCTTTTATTCATTGCTCTTTTAACAGCCTCTGCCTAGTATATCAACCTAACCGTTGAAGAATGAATGTGTAGGGCTGAGGTATTTCCTTATTCAGTCTATAATAATACCTTTTTAAATCATTGCCTTTTTTAACAGCCCCTGAAAATGTTGTGGGAGTCAAAGCTCCTGCGTACGCCTCTGCCTAGTATATCAACCTAACCGTTGAAGAATGAATGTGTAGGGCTGAGGTATTTCCTTATTCAGTCTATTATAGTACCTCTTTTATTCATTGCTTTTTTTAAGAGCGCCTGAAAATGTTGTGGGCAGTTGGCTAATTGAGTGCACTACCGGATTCCAATGAGGAACAATCCGTGTCGAACGCTTGGCCAACTGCAATTTCATTTTGTCCGCTGGCTGGCTACTGTCTTTAGCTGGTTTTCTGGCTCTTGTGGCCAATGCATGATCTCTGTAAGTACATATGGCCCGGCCGGGAGGACGATTAATGAAACGGCCTCTAACTGCGCTGCCGTTGAAAAATTAATGATCAATGTGCTAGTTATTAATGGATGCGCTTGAGTTTGGTTCGGGCTGTGGCTTGCATCTGTTTCCATCTGGTGGCATCTTCCATCTTCATCTGGGTGCCGACTCTCGTGCTGGTTGTTATCAAAATCTTTTAGCCAAATGTTGGCTACTGTGCAGCCAACTCTGCCGCCTTTGTTGCTCTGTTTGTTGTCTCGCCGCGTTGCTCTTGCCACTGTTTGTTGCACGATAGCATCGCCCATTGGTGGGCCGAACGCCAACGCGTCCATGAAAAATGTTGCCATCTTCCGTAGAAACACAGAGGAATCCCGCCGTATAAACTTATTGACTGGCCACCAGCAACAGCACCACCCTGAAACAGCATTGTGTCTATGATCACTTTCAGCCCAAATGCAATAGGCTTGGGGGCGTTGGGCTGTGGGTGGCCGGGCAGCAATAGCCAACGAGAAAATGATGCCAACTAGTGCTAACCATGGCTAAGTAACCATTGCTGACTATTCATTGATGAATAGTCTTTGCTTGAGATGAAAATAATGCATAACTTCGATTAAGATTTATCTATTACAAAAACAAGAATGCTCTTGTCGTGTATACCCGACTACGAAGCAATCAGTACACAGGATTAGACTTCCCAAATAAAATGTCGTACATATATGCATCAAGCAGTTCAACGGTATTGCAAGCAAGCAGCTCATTTCAGGTGACGGCTGCGCTGCTCTCCCCGCTCTTTTTGAATAACTTCTTCGCTTTGTATACTATAAAATTTGATTCAGACTAACCCAAGAATCATGAGGCTATACTTCCGAGAATATCCTTATAAAAGGCTTGTTGATCCTTTTGTGGGGGTTAGTCAAAATTTTATATAAACTTGTAAACGTTTTTTAAGCTCTTATAGTTTTTGGGATACTTGCTTTTCAGATTGGGCTAGCTTAGCTATTGAAGTTATATATACTTATATACTTTGTAGGGTCGGAGAAATCTTCTTCCTCCTCTTACATACATTTGCACAGACTACCCAATTAATGCGTACCGGAAATGGAAATGGAATGACTTCAAAGCGTGATATTCTTCTACAACTTTCTTCCCTTATATAAATTATTTGTATTTATTCAAATTCATAAGTATTAGTTAGTTTGTGATAACTAAAGCGGATAACCTCTGTTAATATTCAGACCAAAAGCACCTTTTACATGTCAAGCCAGCATTTCTCTCCTGGAAATTCGAGTAAATTCAACATAAATGTGAGAGACAGATTTCAAGTTGGGTTCTTATAGAAATCTGGGCTGTGTTTCCTTATAGCTAAGTGCGAGGCAATGGGTCAGGATGTTTTTCCCCAGCTCGTCATCCTGAGTTGTAATTGATGCAGTAAGGCATATCAAGTTGGGGCTAGACGAAGGATAGTCCTTGCAGAAACGAGTATCTCTCATAAGGTTTTCTACGGGTAACTAATCTAAGCTAGAACTTTATTCAAAGTTTATTAAATCTAGACATAGTTTCCATATAAGTGCTGGAAAACTATGATGACTTGATAATGCACTCTTGACTAGAACCGTATTCTTTATTTATATCCAGCATATATATAGCATTACTGTAAGTGTCTATCCCTTGAGGTTTGGTTTACTTTATACTTCCTAGTGAAATAAGCTAAAGCTTATAAGTTAGGGCACTAGTTACTACAATTTACGTAGTCTTATAACTGAACTATATTATTGAAATGAATAATTAGAAAAGTTTTTCCATCAATCGATAGTATCGATTATCGATTATCGAGTATAGCTTGTCTGTATCTGGTAAATAGAATATCGAAATGGCCTTTTATCCGATCATCGTTTTGTAATCGATACATTGTCAATAGCAAACGCGAGCTGCCTTGCCCAGCCAAGGCATTTAAGCTCAATTGTGAGGCATTAGCCGCCGCCGCAGCCGCTGCAGCCGCTGTAGCCGCTGTAGCCGCCTCGGAGGCAGTCACCCACCCGGGTGATCCAGCTCGGATTACGGATTACCGGCTCTCCGGGCCACAGTTGTAATAGTTCAAACAGTTCCAACATTTGTCGCAGCTGCTTGCCGCAAACGGTGTAAATCATTGCAAGTTTGTTAATAATAAATGTTTAGACGCTTGATTACATAAAATTGCAATTTGTCGCCGCTGCGAGTCAACCACAAAAGTTGCTTCAACCATCAAGTGAGACGTAACTAATAATAATAACGATAATGCCCTTATCCCTTACCCTATACACCCGACCCCCTTGCCACCCATTCCGCACTCGTGTATCCACAGTAATGAGCTGCTATCGATTTACAGAGCGACCGATCATTATATGGCCAGCTTCAGCATCAGCATCAGCCGCAGCCTCAGTCTCAGTCTCCGTCTCCGTCTCAGTCTTTGTCTCCCTCTCGGTCCTCAACTCGCGGCATTATTAATAAGCCACAACAACAATTACAACAATAACAGCTGTAAAAGGCACAAGAGGCAGCCGGAGCTTGTTGTAAGTAGCCCGAAACAATTTTGCGGCCTAAACTGCCAAGGTACGGAAACGGTGGCGGTGGCGCAGGCGGAGGCGGAGGTGCGCGCCTAGTCAACTAACCCAAAAGGTGGACCCATCGCTGGCGATGATTAATGTAACGCAATCAGAGCCTTTGACTTTTGGTGTGACTACTGCGTGGCCGCCTCCACTCGACTCCACTCCACTCCACTCCACTCCAGTCGAGTAGAGTCGAGTCGACTCCATCGGCCAGCTCCATTACAAATGAAGCCAGTTGACTTGTTTTGTTTGGCGACTGATGAATGCAGATAAAGACCTGGCCAGCCTGGTGAGGAATGCCTTTGAAGGCTGCGCCTCTGCCACCGTAGGACAAAATGCAACAATAAACCAAACAGTTGACGAGCTGCTGGAGCGTCTGTTAATGAAACTCCGCTCTGGCTCTGGCTCTGGCCTCCAGCCCGAGCTGATGGTGATTGATGGACTGCCTCGCACTTTGCCTTTTTGGATGGCATTCGGTAACCGAGACGAAGACTGCGGCGGAGACGGAGATGGAGACGGAGACGATTGCAGCGCAAATTAAATTGAAATTAAATTAACGCTGAATCGTTGAAAATGCGATCAAAGTGTGAAATTAACATTCTGCGCTAATCAGCCGGGGCACGCGTTGGAGATCGCCGCTGCTGGAGATCTGTGTCGGCCACCCGGCAAATGTGCCACAGCTCCAGCTCCAGCTCCAGTTTCAGCTTCAGCTCCAGCTGAGAGATCAACTGTTAGCTGAATTGTAAGCGGCTGCTGCTGCATAGAACAAATCACTCGAATAGATAAGCATCGCAATTGCCCATCCAGGTTGCGGCAAAGTCGCCCAGCTCTTCACCCCTTGCGGCGGCGGTGTCGCCTGTCAACTGGCAGCAGTTGCCATCAACGCCATCTGCATAACCACCCAGCCAGGAGCCTATATGGTCGTAACCAGAAGAATTCATATTCATAACCCAATCCCATACAAACACCCATACCCATACCCATATCCAATCCCATACCCACTCCATGGCGCGTTGCACTTTTTGTGGTAATTTACATTTGGTTGGCCTTATCATTGGGCTTACATCTTTCATATCACAACGCATGTGTGTCTGTCCATGTGTGTGTGTGCGTGTGTGCGTGTGTGTTGAAGTGTGGGGTGGTTTCATTTCCTGCCAAGGGTAGGGCCAGTTAGCCACCCTGTCAAATAGGTAATTGTAAATTCATCGCTTGCTCTTTGACAGTTGCAAATTTACAACTCATTTCGAGTGGCAATTTTATTCAATTTCTTATACTCTATTCCCAACGGGGTAAGTGAGTATTTAGGGCTCGCACAATGTCCGTTTCTCACTACTAGGGCCAGCCACATATACCCTACAAGTTATAAGAACCTTTTAGCAAATAACTGAGGATCTTCTTGAAAGATGAGCCAAATAACTTCTTTGTTATCATCAAGATAATTTTAGCTTTTAGTTTTAACGTCGTTGTTTCTTTAGTATGAAATGGATCTCCTGGATGGAGATGGATCTAGATAATTTAATTGGCGATATACGAGTATATTCAAATACTGGAGGCACCTTTATAATTGTCACCCAGTCTACAGAAACTTTGTAAGCGATATCGCTAACGAGTGTTTTTTATCGAATCCTTTTTTGGATAAAACTGTCGCGACCAGATCCGGAAACGATCCGCAAATTAGTCATCACTCGCTCAGTTCACGACACTCGCAAAGGATATCGAAACGAGCCTTTTACGATATCTTTTGCAAGTAATTTCTAATATCGTTGTCGAGCCTTCTACGATATCTTTTGGGGGCAATTACTAGTATCTAGTAAGTAGTAAGTATCTCTAAAGATACTAGTATACCTCTTCATGCCTGAGAACTGACTGACAATGACTGGCCTTATATTTAAAACTGATTCATCGATTGCTTAACTCAACTCGCCCAAACAAGAACTGAAGATATAGTGTAACTTAGGAGTATTAGTTTCAGTTTTCATTCCCATTCATCGCAACTTTGGGCCTTGCACCATAACTGACTATTTGAGCAGCAAAACCCATACTCACACTCAGAGAAAAATTAAGTATTCTGTACTCAAAAGAAGTACAAATGGTGTTAAAATCCGACAAATTTTAAGAACGATTTTGTTAAGCGCGAAATTCTTGGTTTTTAAGAACTTTACGAGATATTTGAAGAACATTTTTGGCTATATTGAGTACGTATTTTCTAAATTTGAGAAAGTTTCTGTCCCAATTTTAAGTTCTGAATAATCTCAAATCAAAACTCTTAATATTCAAAAAAAGCAGAAAATTTTCTTAAAAATTTTTGGCAAATGTATGTACATAGTTTGTATGCTGATCGGTATGTATGTACGTATGAATGTATATGTATGTATACGCATTTATGTACACTATGCCACTGTGTCGACAACACCAACAATTATGCGAAATATCAAAGTCGTCAGCAATCTATTTACATATGTATGTACATAGGTACACAAGTATGAACAACTCATTTATATACATACATATGTTTGTAGTTCTTAAACACTGCAAAATACATACGTATGTATGTACATACATGTATACTTACGTATGTTCATACTATGTGCGTATGTATGTATAGCTGTTCATTTCGCAATGTTAATATGAACGTATGTATGTATATGTACATAGCTGCACTTACATATATGTACATATATATGTATATTTGTGTAGAATTGAAGAGCATACTTAGAACTACAAGTTCAAAGAGAAAGAGGAAGAAAATTTACAAGGTAAGTAAGGTAAAAATGATTTCTGTAAATATGTATGTATGTATGTATGTATGTATGTATGTATATGAACTTTAAGATAGTTTGTTCTCAATCTAAGAAATTCTATACTTGAATTAAGAATAATAATCCTAGCTCGTTTAACGCTTACATCAAGTACGAAATTTCTTCTAATAAGTATTTTGAGCTTAATCCGAGATTTATAATCATATTTCTTTGAGAATTATGGGTTATTTCTGAAATCTAGATTAATTCATACTAAATTAAAGGATTTAAAAAAACGAATAATACTTAAAATTTTAAGAAAAATTCGGTATAAATTCTAGTCCGATAATTCTAGAACTAGAACGGCCATTTTTCTCTAAATGCAGAGTCACACTCCTACTCATACTGATGATACTCACGGGCATACATATGTACTATTCATACACTCAGAAAAACAAGTGCACTAAAATGCAGTAAGTCTAATTAGCGTTGTAGCGAAAGGCAGCTATTTTTTAACTAAATATATATGTATTATATCTAGCTTTAAGGGTGAGCTTTATTCTAGGGCGTTCTTTTTACTCCCTGTACCCATAAAATGGGTAAAAAGGGGGTATTGGATTTGTGCAAATGTATGTAACAGGCAGAAGGAGACATCTCCGACCCTATAAAGTATATATATTCTTGATCAGTATAAAAAGAGATTTCGATTTGGCCATGTCCGTCTGTCTGTCTGTATGTATGAACGCAAGGATCTCAGCAACTATAAGAGCTAGAGACACCAAATTTGGAATGTAGGTTCGTGTATAGCGGGAGCAAGTTTGTGTCTGATTTCAGATATCTCCCACCGTTCCCCCGCAATTCGATCAAATCGTTTTACCGCCACACTTTTAAAGATATAGCTTTGCGATTTGGCATGTACACTACTTCGGTCACTCTTTATCTACTGTCCAAATTTCAAGTCGATCGGATTATAAACACGGAAGTTATTCAACGAACAAGATTCAGTACTAGAACGAGGGGGGAAGTAGCAGCACAGCCACGACTTAAAATGCCTCGCGTACGCTGTGGCTCGCGTGTGTGCGGCTTTGTGCATGTGTAAGTGGACGAACATATGATTGAAAGTTTTAGACCTGGGTACAGGGAGTTTCGTAGTCGGGTATACTCGACTATGGCATTCTTACCTGTTAATTCTAACGCATTTATTTCTCTCAGTGTACTCATTCAGCGTCTAATCATTGCGCTTGCACTCATTTTGCTGGGCATTGTTTGCAAAACTGAATGGCGCCTTCCTTTGGATCGGGCGTCTCTGGTGTTCACACAATTAAATTCATTTAAGTGCTTCATTATGAGCATTTCTTGATGCTCCACTAAGTAAATCTTGTTTGTGGATTGCTCCCAGCTCTCGGGCACTGTAAGTCGCAACAGCAACAGCAACAACAACAACAACAGCAACAGCAACTGAGTCTGTTAATTGCTGCAACGAGTTTCACCAACAATTGCTGTGTGGCATCCTCAGTCAGCTCAGTCAACCTCATCCTCAACTGTTGCTCGATTTTCCAGTTGTTGTTTGCATTTTCAATTACATTTTCAGCTCACCCCCATACCCATACCCATCCTCATCTCCATCCATCTCCATTCATAATTAATTTTTATCGGGCGCAGATCTGGCCGCGATTAGGCTAAGACTCTGAGAGAATCAGTTGGGTCTCTTGGTTAGCTGGAAACGATGTCAGCAGCTGAACTGAGCTGAGCTGAGCTGAATAGAACTTATAGAATCCGGGCATTTGGCTGCCCGATTTGCAACGGCAACATCATAATCTAAAGGCCAAGAGCCCCCCAATCATTTTTGGCCATTTAATTTTCACATAAATTCCTTGTCGTATCGCGGTAATCGCCAGTGCCAGTCACAAACCGAGCCCCGACTCTCGACTCTCGACCATGTTCAAGCAATTTAATTTTTGCTAAGTTTTCTCATAAAAATGCTCGAAAATCAAAATTACAGGCTCCGCAAAATAAAACAACTATGGCCGATCTGGCCGGTTCCAGCCCGGGCCCCGGATTGATGGCCAGTTGCGTTTGATTGTTTGATTGATTGCTGGCTAGCTGACTGGCTGACTGGCCGACTGGCTGAATGCCAGCTTTGAGGCTGAAGTTTGAACTGAGGCACAGGCATTTAATTTGCAACATTACAACCGATAATCAATACAATGAAGAAATATTGCAGCATTCGAACAGGCGACCTACCTACCCCTACCCCTACCTCTGCCTTTGCCACTACTCCTACCCTCTACCTCGCACATTTCAAAATTGTTGCATTTGCGTCGTTGATGGCTAAAACGTGATTTCTATGTTTCCCAGTCAGAAACGGAGTCGCTGGCATTGCTGATGACGACGACGATCTGGCTTATAGCAGGTCAGCTTTCATAGGGGCTGTCAGTGGGAACAGGGCTAGGCAGGCAGCCGCGATGCCCTACACAACTGAGACCGGAAGTTAACACGGTTTTCATCAGCCTCCAACTATAGTTCCTTTGACAAATATGCTTGAACCGCTTGCGTACGCTTGGAACCATGTTCGAACTCGGTGTTGAACCGGTTACGAATCGATCCTGAACCATTTATGAATACTAAATACTTAGCAGCCCATATAACTTGTTTTTTATTCTGTCTTAAGTCCGGTTATCCCAAAACAAAACCTATCAACGCTTAACTTAACTTTACTTACATACATAAGTATCCACAAAAAAAAACAGAAAACTGTTGATTGCCATTTTAGCAATTCTATTGATACCCATAGCAATAATCGATATATAATCGATAAATATAGGACCCTTTAACTTGACTGACTGACTCATTGGTAACTCACGGGCAGCCCAAAAGTTGAAGCTAGAAGTCTGCAATTTGTACAGTGGCTTCCTACTATATCCCAGGTGGACACTCTGAAATAATAATGAGAAAAATATCTTCGAAGGGGGGGAAAAATGCATTTGCTTTCTATCTAAGCTAGATGGAGTCAAATTTTGTATCACATATCAATCGATAGATCGCGCTGCTACTGACGTCATATATTTTTATGAAACCACTTTTTATTTTATATTGTGTATAACAAGCATTGTAATCTGTTAGTTTTCTGTATTTTCATATTGTTGCTGCACTTTTTAAATTAGTTTGTTCTTATATCCAAATAAGATTTCTACAGTAACAACAATCTCATTTTAGGTTAATATGACAAGCATTGTCTTCTAATTAAAATTTAATTGTATTTATGTATATATAATTTCTCGATTTCGAAATTATATAAATATTATATAGCTATATAAACAATTTAACAAGAATATGTACAACTAGTTTAAGCTGCCAAAATGGTAGTAGTACACAAGTTTAAAAAATAAATATGCCAAATTTAAAAAAAAAAACAAATAAACATAAAATTTTAATCATCTTTGGTGCTTTGGTGCGGACTTGGAATTGCAAATGGACCTGCTAATGAAAGTATTTAGTTCAAGCCGGGATCGGACAGCAAGTGGGTCAGAGGTTAAGGCATCCGCCATACAGACGGGTTCGAATCTAGCCGACTACCTAACACTCATATACGGACAAGTTTGGACAAAAATTCTAACAATAAGGACACTGATGAGGATCTTTGGCAGCATCCGAAAAAGCGCTTATATGACCAACCAATACTTTTCATATGAATGTTTCTATATTCGCCCTGAATTGTTGACGTAAAGCCTACTAAATATTTCAATTAAATTACTAATTTCCAATTAATTTTCAATACAAAACACTTTTGATTTTAATTTTTGGAAGAAATTCTGTTGGCAACAACTTTTGAATTCAAATATTTAATCATGTCTAGAATCGAAAATGGGAATAAGCCTGAATACAATATCCATATATGGTCTCAAACAGTTTGAGGTAAGGTAAATGCCCAAAAAACGTAGCGTAGTACTATAACAAAAATAATTGTTGTATTTTTCTCAATTTTTCGTTATTTTTGTTATTTTTGTTGTTGTTCGTTTTTGCTGTTTTGCAGCATTTGTGCTTTTCCTTTATTTCTCTAAATTGCAATTTGTGCAAATTATATGGCAGACAAAGAGCTACAAATGCTGCAGAGCCCCCCCGCAGGACACAAGGGAGCCCAATGGACGTGCAAGGAAAATGCATTTTATTTAGACGACGACGTGAAGCATCCACCAAAAACAATTGCACAGAGTCAGAGTCAGAGTCGCAGACCTGCAGACCCTGAGGAACCTGGCAGGCAAAATTACTATAAGTAGTCCGCAGCAAAATGTCTGCAAAACGTGGGCCAAAGCGCCCCCGGGGGAGCTGAGTCGAGCCAATGCTTCAACGAACGAACGATCAATCAATCGGCCATCATGACGGCCTGGACGGAGCCAACTGACGACTGCAATTGCCAATTGGCAATTTGAGAAGGCCAAAACGTTGGACGGCCATAATGCGATTGGTGCATTTAGTTGCCAGTTGGCCGACGACTGTCTTGGCCACGAGGCGGCCATTTTGGATATGCCAGCGGCCCCCTTTCAGCTGCCCTCCCCCCCATTCGGCTGCCCCATCACCAGCTGCACAGATGCGATCGGGGCGGTAACTGGCACAGAGACTGGAAGCTCGATACTGAATACTGAATACTGAATACCGAGTACTGAATACTGAATACTGAATACGCGTACTGGGGCTTGGATTTATCCAGCGGATATAGCCGGCCATAAAATTAACAATTTCCGTGCATTTAAAAAAGAATACAATGCACACAATGGGCCACAGACCCAAATGGGGGTAAGCTCTCAACCCTTTTCAATCCATATTTCAAAGCCAATTTCTGCTGGGTATTTGAGCACAGTGGAGCATCGCTGTGGTGCACTCAAACACACTAAAACTGTCATCAAAGTTGTTTATTTATTCCCACAACTTAAATACCTACTTAACCACAATTTCTTTTATTCATTTGACTTGATAAATAAATTAATATTTTCTATTCACCTACCTAAACTAAGTAAGAAAGAGGTGTACGTGTTGTGTTGATGAAAGGATATTATAAACATTCACCATTTCCACCATTTTCCGGGGGTGAATTTAACAAAATCGATGACTACCACGTTGAATTGGCTTTCAGAACAAGTTAGAAATAAATCACAAAATAATCAAGAAAGTGGAATATCAGAGTTCTCCATAAATTTTCCGACTGCGGGGGTAGATTTAAAAAATTTCTTAAGACCTTGTGTAGAACTTATAAAATATGTTTGATGTCAATCTCTTCACAATTCAAATTGTCGAAAGTCACAGTTCTCTACTACTTTTCTGATCGTGGGGGTGATTTTTCAATATCGGTGAGTAATGCGTCAAATTTTTAAATTGTAAGGATGTGTTTTTCAATGCTGATCGGACGCACAATTTCCGCCAATCAGATGTTAGATTTTCTGAAATCGGTGAAATATGTGTGGATTAAAATTTCGAATAGATATATGAAAGTAAGTTCTAATAGGAGCTAAAGGCCTCGACCTAGCGTCTTTTTCTTATAATAAATTTAAAAAAATTCTTTTCTATACCCTACAAGATGGTATTATAATTTGATCTTGAAATGTGTAATGGACAGAAGGAGAAGTTTTTGACCCAAGAAGGTATATATATACTGAATCAGCATGAATAGCCGAGTCAATATAGTGATGTCCTTCTGTCCGTCTGTTGCTATGCAAACTATTCTCTCAGTTTAAAAGCTATCATATTGAAACTAGGCACAGACCCTTTTGCTGCTCGCAGTACATATATCGGAACCGGCTGGATCGGACCATTATATCTTGTTTTAAGTTGGTTACTTGTTAGTTCTTGTATGAAAAACTTTTTGTATTACATCCAAACTGCGTGAGAGTTGTATTATACTTCATATAGTTTCCTTTAATCGTATCAAAATCGGACCAGAGGTGACAAAACAAATACCTATGAGTGATATTATTAAAACCTTACACAATTTGAATTACCAGCTTAAATATATTGGAGAATTAAGAATATTATTTAAATTCTTCTTATATATCTAAGTCAGAACCGTTACGTTCTGTCTTTTCAAAATAACTGAATTGTATGGAAACTAAACAGTTTTCATGATAAGGGTGCACATTTGTGGAGTCTACTGTAGCTGCCTTGCGGAACTTCTGGCTAGCTCGCAGTTGTCTCGTATGTGTGCCAAAGTCTTTTAGAAACTTTTCCTTCACAAATATCAATTTCCGCTGGCGACGTTTTGCCCATAAAAAGGAGCAGCATAAATTGTTGCCATTGAGAAGACAGTAAATTGTATGTGAAAGCAGCTAAAAGCGCCACATTATGCGCGCCAAGAGCAAGCAAGATAGCAATAGAGGGTAGAAGCGAAAGTCTGAGAGAGAGAGAGAGAGAGAGAGCGAGAGATATGTGGGGTGGGTGTGAGAGAGGGTAGTAGGGCGTAAATAAGCCTTAGCTTTAGTTAGGCAAGGAACCAGCTGATAGATACCGGAAATGTGCGCTAAAACGAGATGGCGCTCTCATATTGCACGGTGCGGCGGGCGGGCGGGGGAAAGGGAGCTCACACAATGGCCTGTGGGTGGTTTACCAAGAGGGATGACTGCGACGGGGGCGGGGGTGCTGATGCTGCTGAGTGTGTGCATGCGTAAAACGCGAATGCCGCCGCCGCCATTGAGCGACTATCGAGTCCTGGAGCTGATGACAAGGACTCCCAGCGCTGACGTCAGATGCGAGTACAACAAACTAACCAAAACTTTCCATCAAAAGTTTGTCAAGCTGTATGTGTGTGTGTGTGTGTGTGTGTGCACATAAGCGTTATTTTTCTGCGCTAGAAAATCGGCATAATAAACGTAAATGTTTGCTGAAAGACGTAAAAACAAACTGCCAAAAGCGAATACATGCATATGTGTGTGTGTATCTGTGTGTGTTCGTGTGTGTGTGTGCGTCAGGCCAAGCAAATGAAACTAAATCAGTGGCACTTTGTGCAATTTATATGTTAATATCATTTGCCTTTGTAGTCAATTTGGCCGACGGGCGCTTGTAATTGGCCAGTGGAGGGAGAGGGTAGGCGGCGGGCAGGGGCGAGCAAAGAAACCATTGCTTGGCAAGGGGTGAGCTAGCCATCTGTCTGTGTGTGATGTGTGCGTGTGTGTGTGTGTGTGTGTGTTTTATATGCAAACTTCCTGAGCTAGAAGATTATGGTGTGACTGCGACAAAGTTGCGTCATAAAGAACAAAGACAAACTGCGAGGCACACACACACACAAGCACACACCGAGACACAACCACACACAGACACAAAAATTGAATTAAGAAGAGAATAACAAAACTATCATCATTTTTGTTAAGTACCATAATGAATTTTAATTGAAATATTTAGAAATTGAAATCAAATAAAACTTTCGAATATCAATGAATTTGATATGCGTGTTCCAACAAGGACACCCCTCTAAGCACCGATATCTACAGGACTTGTTATGCTGGAATTCCAAATATTGATCAAATTAAACATTGCGCCAATTGTGAAGTAAAATTTCTATATATATTCCATTGCCATTGATATAAATAATATGACAGTAAAAATAATATGTTAATTAGGGATTTGCTCAAAAACAGCTTTCTCAAACTTTCCATTTCCTTAGACATAATTTTAAGCTTAAGTTCTTAATTTCAGCTAGATATAAACTAACCAGTTAGTCTATTGACATTACTCCTAATTATTACCTAACTAAGTATATCTCGCCACACTTTGCTGCGGCACATTGTTGTTGCATGGACGAGTAAGTAAGAAATAAACAACCAACAATAATTAACCACTTTTTTCCTTCACGTGCCCTTTTTAAAGGGTATAAAGAACTTAGAAAGCGTTCTAACAAAAACCTTCTCTCACACATTTGACCTTAAGCCCAGTTCCCATCCTTGGTGACGGGTGGGAGTAGATTTTTCAAGTTGCTTACAACAGTTTTCCGCCCGTGGGGTAAATGTCCACACTCCCGGGCCCGGAGGAGCCTACTGTTGCTGGTACACAGCACGTACACGTAAAATGAAGCTGTCCCGATCGCCGGTAAGTTATTGACGCGAATGATAAATAAAATCAATCCTTGAGGCGATCTGCATATTGTGTTAAAATTGGAGCTTAATCCAACCAGCTTAATCATACCAACCTAACACTTTTCTATATTTGATTCCATCAGAAGCTTTCAATAGCATTAGAAAAGTAACAGAAAAGTAAATAAAATCAAACTATTTTCTTGTGTATAATATTTGGAAACTGCTTGTAAGCCGGCAAATCACGAAATGGCAACGTTTCAAAATGGAGTGCAAACTACTTTTCAAACAAAAGCTGAAATCAAGGCAAGACTGTAGGTAGAACTTTTTCAGGCAATACAATTAGCAGCTACCCTTCTCTCCCTTCGCTCTGTCAGGGGTAAGAGTGTTGAGAACGAATTTGAATAGCAGTGAATACAAGCCGAGTTGACGCTAATTGCCGTGTAGGCAGTCAAAGTGGCCCAAACAAACAAATCAACAGCCAAACAAACAAGGAATCGAGGCGAGAGTCAAACGGATGTTGCGTATGCGCCATGTGGCCAACGACCAACGCCCACAATGACTGGGACTGGGACTGGGATTGGGATTGGGACTGGGAGTGGGAGGAGGCGAGGACATCAGGGCGATGCCTGCTCAAGAGCTGCGAACGTGTGGGGCATAAAATGTCACACACAGCGCCACACACGTGCCAGGAAGTCAAGTGGTTGGTCATAATACGGCTGACACTCATAAATCTAAACAAATGCCAAGGCAAATAAACGCGCACATCGAGACAGGGGAGGGAAGGGAAGAGAGGGGTTGGGCAGGGAGTTGGTAGCTAGCTAACTGCCTTTGCATATGCGTTAGCCATGACTAATTTGCATTATGATCCGCAGGACGTTGAGGACGACGTCGCCGGTTGCCATAATCTGCCTCAAATCGTTTTTATTGTTCGCACTTAAGTTGCGTAAAATAAAAATCATGTTTCTAACGCCACAGCCACACCCCTACCCACACCTACTCCTCGCTTGCCACTTGCCACTTGCCACTTGCCTCACCACCTCACTCCGCACACTGAGCTTAAGAAAAGCCGCAGCATGTGAGTCTTTGCTGGTGGCCCTACCCGATCCCCATACTAAGCTCCATTTGCCCTGAATGCCATAATTTTTATGTGAAAGCATCACGCATGAGTTTCCACCTCTCCCTCTGGCCCCACGCATCCCCCACTCCCCCCAATCGGAGCTTTATCAGACTTAGCCCTCCTTGTGTGTGTGTGTGTGTTTTTTCTTTGCTGCTTTTGTTCAAGAAAATCTGCGCCACAAATCTGCGCCTTTTTGGGGCGTGGATTGGGGCACATTTTATGACTGTGTTTTCTTTCTCTTTTCGGGGCACAAAGTATTTTTATAGCTCAATTAGCATATGCAAAGAGGGTTGCACGACTGTACCCTCGCCCCACCCCACCCAAAAGGGTTGTGTAGTCCGAATTCTGGCAGATAATTAATCAAAATTCAAGTTCTCTGCCAACATTTGTATATTAAATCGCTTTCAGCTCAAGTTCGCCACGTTTTCCAGCCAATTGCCAGCTGGGTTCGACCCCGAAATAAACCAAATGTCGTTAAGAACTCAATTGCTTCAGAAAATGTATTTTCGTGCCCATTTAAGATTGCAACACTTTGAAATTGAATTGTCGAATAAGCGCATACTGGAACGGAAGAACCGTTGGCACTATATCCTGACCCGATATTCGTAATATCACAGGCTAAGGATTTCGTGTATAGCTGCCGCAGATCAAGCTTATATCGGATTCGATAGAAACTATTAATACGAGCATTTGAAAGGATATTGCCTTATAGCCATGGATCATTCATAATCTACTGTACAACTTTTCAATTCGATCGAATGTGCTTGCAAATTTTAAACCAGGGTACAGGGAGTTTCGAAGTCGGGTATACTCGACAGTAAATAGAAATATAAACGCAAATTAATATTTATAATAAATCAAAAATGATCGGTCTAAACATTAAAAATAACGCACTAATCCCTCTATCTACACCCACTAAACCCAACATCCTATCCCTCATCCAATTCCTCAAAGAAACGAACCTCTTTTCCCTCATCTAACACATAAAACACTCTACACTCAACATATAGCTTTATCCACAATCAAAATAAACTGATAACTGTTACATTACAGTAACCATCCTCTACACACCCACAACAATAACACCATTAGAAAAGCTGTAAATAATTGTAAACAAATCTAGCTTAAGGCCTACGCTATAGCTTTAATTTTAGTTCGTATGTAGTTTTTATAATGCATAGGAACTTGTAATAAATAAATAATAAAATATGAAATATTGTACGCTAATAATTCTCAACCAGTTAAGCCACAAAGATAATGTACTGAATGTTTTTACAAATTTTGCCTATAATTCCTAACCAGTTTTAGCGCAAAGTTGATGAAGTTGCCATTAATACGTCGACATATTTAGAATCAAGCCTTATGGATGATTTCTCAGTATATTTATTTTGTTTCTTTTTATTAATCAGACAAATGTGCTGAAATTATTTTCTTTTAAACTTTACCTTGTCGATATTTACACAATTTAGTAAATATAAGAAGCATATATTATTTAAAAACGGATTTTCTACGTGTTTATTAGTTGTTTACGAGGATTTAACATCGATGAAATTTGTGTATTTGTGCCTGTCGAAGTCCGTCACTGTGAATTAAAGGTTTATCAAACGGTCTTCTTGGGTTTTAGAGTTGGCTTACGTTTTCGCCTCCAAGTATTGTTTTTAATTATTTTAATTGGAATATATATATATATTATTTTTCTAATTTAAGCTAGCACATTTCTGTTTGTTTTCACATCCACAAATTTGAAGTCACTTCAAGAAGTCTACCATTTTTTCCCAAGGTACTCAATGAAATTCTGTTTTTGCATTGTCCATTTGATACAATATGCTTATTTCTATTTAATTACATTATTAAGCAAATCATGCAATAATTACTCCATACAAAGACGAAGAGACTTGAATATTATTTTTCCAAGGTACTCATGTGTGTCCATATTGGAGATGGTGCAGATTCCTTTATAGAATATTTATAGAAAATGTTCTATATATAATATGTTAATTGTGTAAATTCAGAAAACGTTTATATATGGTTTTTATTTAATTACATTATTTAAGCAAAGGGTGCTTAAGGATTTTAACACTATTCAACTGTCTATTTCTGAAGTGGTGCGTGGATCGAAATTAAAATGATTTTTATACTCTGTTCCCGAAGGGAACCTTTAAACGCATTTGTAGCAAGAAAGTGCAAAACCAAATGCAAACACCCACGAGTTGTGGCAATCGAGTTGTGCCTAGCCAAACTACATCACAACCAGTTGCGGCAACTCGCTGCTCGTATCTAAAAGGTTTTGGTACAGAATTTAGTTGGCACAACATTGTCACAACCGTCCCAATCACGTGCAATCGGTTGCCACAACTCGAAAAACTCACCCAAGTTGGGCAACTGAGTTGGCTTTTGTATAGGTCCCATTATTCTTTCAACTTCATCAAAAAAATATTTTAAGGAACTGCTTACCGTTTTTGGAAAATCTACCGCCACCCGTCGTCATAGGTAATTGGGGTCAAAGTCAAGTGACTGATATTATTTGTTTAGGTAGATCGGCTTCAGGCATTGCCTTACACAACAAATTATTAAGCATGTGGCTCAACTATTTGGGAAAGTCTTCTCCACGGGAGGGAAATTGTGATATTCAATTTCAATGAACCATAATCTAGTATATTTCTAGTATAATATATATAATAAGGGTGCTTACAAAGTGTGCCAATAAATTAAAAAGTATCGATAGTTTTAACTAACACTATCGAAACTATCGGTTGGCAGTACTATATATGGTGTCTCAGCTCTAGTATGCATTTATCCGGCATTACTCTGGAGATCTCGTCCCATAAAGAGGCCTTAGGGAGGACTTGGACTTACATCCACGCAAAACGAGAAGCACAGATTGTCATCTTATAAGTCGTAAAGAAAGTACATATTCATACATACATATGAGTCACACACACACACACACACACACTTATACATTAGTTAGGTTGTGTGTGTGTTGTTGCCTACTTTTGTGCGCAATTAGAAATTAATTTTAGCGCAGTTTGGCCGGCCGCGTGTTCTGAGTGGGTTAAATGACTTTAATCACTTCCCATGGAACCACAAGCACATGCACGGTGTATTACAACCACCAACCACCACTAAAGTCAAGTGGCCTGGCCACTCATGGTGTGGGCTCACGTGTGCCCGCTAGCCCTGCCCTACCCCTGGCCAGGACTTGGAAGCCAGATCCGAATACTGCAGCAACCATGATTTATGCTCGGCAATGGCAACAATAACAAATCAACGGCAAGCGACGTCAGAAAAAAACTACAAACGGAAACAAAATACCGTTGGAAAGCACTTAAGGACCTTTTCATTAAGTGCGCAGCGACGCTGACGTCGGCAGCGGCGACAGCGGCGACAGCGACGACGTCGGTCGACGGGAGCGTAAAATTTACTCTTGGGCTGATTTGACATGTTCACAGGCAAATTAGTGTCGCCCTGGCTGGCGGTACATTAATTTCAACGCCACCAATGCCACACCACTGCACCACCGCACCACCACCGCACCACCACCGCACCACCACCCCACCCTTGGCTGGGCCACTGCGTGTTGAGCTTACAAATTTCGTCGACTGGCAGCTAAAATGTTATTTAGCGCATGTTTTAGCGTTATTTATTAAAGCGAAATTATTGTTAATGAGGCGGCCCAAAAGACTTGAGAATAGGAGAGAGGAGAGGGCCAGCTCCTTTCCCACCCCTTTGGGCGGCCTCAATCAGGCAAACGGGCAAATTCCGACGCCTTTTCGACATTAACGGGGAGGGTTAGGAATAGGAAACTAATTGCGTGAATTTCGTCGAGCAGTCCGGGAAACTGTTTCGCCTTCGCTATCGCGCATTTAAACGAAGGCATTTGATTTTTGTGCCGATAGTGCCACAAAATGATTAAAGGCAGCGGCTCCAGCACGAAACACAGTCCCAACAGCAGCAACAACAACAATAGAAGTCTAGTAAAAACAAAAACAATAATCATAACTGTCGTTATAAGCGGCCCGAATGGCCCGAATTGGCCGGGATGGTTGTATATGGCTGTGCTGCCTGGAAAACGGCGTAAATAGTACGAGTACTATTTTATTTGGCTTGAGGGGAACCTATAAAATGTGGAACAAAAGGAAACTCATTTAAGATATTTATGAAGTACTTTGCCAAAGATTTGTAACGACCTAGTAACTTGTTTGCCTTCTGTTTGGGCTTGTGTACTCGCAGTAGATAGGCCAAATTGCCCGGCTGGAGTTTTGGGCCCCGCCTGAGCTTAATGAGCTCCAAATTGTGGCCATTGTGGCGCATATGAGCAAGAAAGCCATGCATCATAACAACAATGGCTCACAGCCCAGATTTTGTTGAATGATATGGAAGTGCTCTTGTTTGGAGTGAAAAGTATCTGGGAGTATACATACCAAACTTCATCACTCTAGCTTATACTAATATCGGAGATACCACAGTTAATATAATGATACTTCAGAGTTCCAAGAGTGTACATACCTAATTTCATGACTCTAGCTCATACTAATATCGGAGATCACTCAGTTAATATAATGATTCTCCAAAGTTCTGAGAGTGTACATACCAAACTTCATCACTCTAGCTCATACTAATATCGGAGATCACTCAGTTAATATAATGATTCTCCAAAGTTCTGAGAGTGTACATACCAAACTTCATCACTCTAGCTCATACTAATATCGGAGATCACTCAGTTAATATAATGATTCTCCAAAGTTCTGAGAGTGTACATACCAAACTTCATCACTCTAGCTCATACTAATATCGGAGATCACTCAGTTAATATAATGATTCTCCAAAGTTCTGAGAGTGTACATACAAAATTTCATGACTCTAGCTGTTATAATATCAGAGATCATTCAGATCTTATAGGTTTTAGCTTCGAGTGTTTTTACTGATGTTCTTAGGCATAAGTGCAGGTAGAACAATAGAGGTACTTGATAAGATAGTAAGGTCACATACATCATATATGGACTTAACACGGCTTGCTCCCAAGTAAGTACCACAACAATGATAAAAGCTTGATTCTTTATGATGAACACTGTGATACATTTTTCTGCCATCGAAAAATCAATGCATCTTTTGCATCATTCTTTCATCATTCTCCTTCCTTCTGATAAGGCAATTAAGTTCTTGCTGAAGTTAAATGTATGATCATTAAGTGACCTCAGAAGAATACTAAATCTTCTCGAAAAATCCTCTACTCCTTGCTTACTTAAATACAATCGACAGGAATCGTAATAACAAACCTTTATTTATATATTACAGCTGATGGTATTAGAATAACCTAAACTATACTATAACCTCATACTAAACTATACTAATTTAGTATTATGATACCCTGCAAGTCTCTTTTAACTGAATCTTAGCAATCATAACAAGTTAACCTTGCAGCAAAAATAAGATGTAACAATTGAATTTTTATAGAACTTGGTCAACATCTAATGAGCGAACGTAGAATCCGTACATGGAATTTCGGAGTTTGGTTACGATAACTGGAAAAACAGAAAGGTTTTTCATATAACAGCTCAATTTCAAATGATATAGTTATGCGATGCTAACCAAAATTGGTCAGCATATGTGTAGCGTTGTGTTACTGTGATTTCCTGAGATTGGTGAGGATTTAGTCTTAAAAAATACAGAAGTTGTCAGTAAGTAAAATACCCTTTGCAATGTACAAAATGAATGACATAGAATTAAACAAAATTTCCCTATAAAAAAGATCAATTTCTATTTAGAAGAAATCATATCTTAACTCACGAAAAATATTTCCGAAATTCAGAAACAAACAAGTAAGAATGCTCTAGTCGAGTATACCCGACTACGAAACTCCCTGTACCCAGGTCTAAAACTTCCAATCATATGTTCGTCTCTTACACATACACGCACACATACACGCACACATACACAAAGCCGCACACACGCGAGCGACAGCAAGGCGACAGCGCTGCAGCGCACTATGGGGAATTTGCCCATTTTTTTGGAATTAATTAATAACTCGAGAACGAAGCAAGATTTTTTGGTCTAGTTTTTTGCATTAGGCTTGTAATATCAATAGGAAGTAGGGCCGAGAAAGTTGGGCGTGGCAACGCCTTTCTCCTTAATACCGCCATATGCTAATTTTTTTTTTCCAAGCTATCCGGACCAAACTGGCAGGCTTGGCGTATTATTATGCTTTTAACATTACTCCAAAAAATTATCCAATTCGGACTACTATATCATATAGATCCCATAGGAACTTTCGGTCAAAAAGAGACATTCGTATGAAAAAATAGTTTAATTAAAAAATTATTTATTGTTCCAAATTAATATATATTCCTTTATAAAAAAACATAAATTATTATAAAAATGAATTGAAATAAGTCAAACCGCCATTTTCTCCATTCTCTTGCCGTTTTTGTTAGCGTCAGACTTGAAAAAGCCGTTCATTGCTCAAAATGTTACCGGCTAAGAATTCAATTTTTGGGAAAAGTGCACAAAAGTGCATGTTAGGCTTAATAGCCCTGATTCAGAATTGATTACTCTAAAAAATGTATATAGTCACACTGCTAAAAAATGTTAAAAACATTAGTTATCTCCTTTCAAAGTTAAGTTTTTTTTTCGAAAAATTTACGTTTGAGGCAAGTTTTTAAAATACGGAAAACAACACACAAAACATATAATATCATCAAAACATATATATAAACACAAAGTAGAAGCCACACTAAATATTATCCACCACAAATCAATATATATAGTCTTTCCGATTCTTGTTGTGAGGCCCTTGAACTTAACCTAAAAAAAACTGTACAGCATTAGCCCGTTTGCTTTGTTTCAAACAGCCCTGTTTAAGAGCTGTTAACTTAACAGTGCGCGGCAATGTTAACATTCTGAGTATGTAACATTAATGTTTCATGTATTTCTAATGTATTGTCATCAATATTTCTTTAATTTTAACAACTTTAAAAAACGACTTTATTCCAAAAAAATGGGCAAATTCCCCATAGTGCAAATGAGGTATTTTAAGTCGTGGCTATGCTGATTCTTCCCTCCAGCGCTGCAGTACTGAATCTTGTTTGTAGAATAACTTGCGTGTTTATTATCCGATCGACTTGAAATTTGGACAGTAGATTAAGAGTGACCTAAGTAGTGTACATGCCAAATCCCAAAGCTATATCTTTAAAACTGTGGCTGTAAAACGTTTTGATCGATTTGCGGGGGTACGGGGTAAGATATCAGAGATTGGAAACAAACTTGATCTGCGTATGGTATACAGGAACCTACATTCCAAATTTGGTGTCACTAGCTCTTATAGTTGCTGAGATCGACGCGTTCATACAGACGGACAGACGGACAGACAGACGGACATGGCCAAATCGAAATCTCTTTTGATGCTGATCAAGAATATATATACTTTATAGGGTCGGAGATGTCTCCTTCTGCCTGTTACATACTTTTGCACAAATCCAATACCCCCTTTTTACCCATTTTATGGGTACAGGGAGTAAATACGGGTGTCTTTTGGCGACTTTCTGCATTTTGGGGCATTTATTTTTCTGAGTGTACAGTGTGTAAAAATAATGCGGGAAGCACTTAGCCATTGATACTGCTAAAGATTGAGTGATCTTCAGATTGCTTTGCTGTTCGATAGACATCAGAACATCTCATGATAGCTCGAGTTAAGCTTTTGTTGTGTTTTCATTTCCTGCACTGGCAGTCGAACCAGAAGCCTTTTGTTAGGGCCAACTTGCCTAGTTGTTACGCGCAGTTTCCCACATAACTTACCCCGCCTTTCAATCATATTAAAGCGCATTTCCGCGGCCAAAGACAATGGACACACACACGCACACACACACCCACACACACACACACACACAGTCAGCCCCACACGGCGCCAAAGTAAAACAGAAAACTGTTTTGGCAATTAAAAAACGGCCGACAAACAAGCAGGAAAATGTTAAACTAAAAGACGATGGCGAATAACTAAAAAATAAATTAAAGTATACAGAGAGAAAACAAAAAAAAAAGAGAAAAAGTTGCCGCATCATTTGAAATTCATTAGGTCGAGGTATGTATTTTGGGGCGGGGAGTGAGAGAGGCGATTCACTTCCTTTCTTGTTGCTCTGAAGGGCATAAATAAATCAACAGCCTCGCGTGCTTGACAGTTGCTCGTGAGTAATAGAGATGAAATACTGAGAAAAAGATACAACAATATTGAGAGCAACAGGGAGAGAGGGAGCAACTGAATGAGGTCGTCAATCATGACAGCGAAATGTGTCAACAAACGTCAAACAACAACGGCCACAGTGCGGTCACAGTGAGAGTCACAGCTTCATCAGGATGAGAGCCTGCCAGGATGGGAGGATGGGAGGACACGAGTACACGAGTACAGCAGTCAGCCCTGGCCCTAGCCAGGATAAGCGAGCCTCTACATCAAATTGAGTGATGATCTGGCAATGATTTGTCACAAAAACCAAAAAAACGCTACGAAAGCGACACAAATGTGAGAAAAAATAAAAATAATAACTCTTCGAGATTCAAATGTTCGCTTCAAAGCAGAAATTGTTCCAAAAAAATATAACTAATAAAAAATTAATTTTTTAATTAGCTTGTCATGTTTTTGCATTCTTTAATATTGCATAATTTATATAAATATATTTAATTAATTTCAACAAAGGGTATTTAAAATCCATCTATTACTATTTATTTGTTTGCATCAATTCATAAATCGCAGCTAAAATTACCTTTAATAATATAAATTCTTTTTGCTGAATTATATTAAGATTGCGGAATTTTTAGAAATATATGTATTTCGAAAATATTAACACGACTATTGAAAACTTGTATCTTTATTATGCTTGACTTTTCTTTACTCACTCTTAATCCATTTCTAGCCAGGCTGGCACCGTTTTGGAATCCTTTAACACTTTAGGGATGTTCAATAATTAATCGATTATAATCGATTTGTTGCCTTCGATAAAAAAACGCAAGCCGATACTTTTTGATTGTTCGAATACACTTAACTAAATTGAGTGAAACAATTGTTTGATAGTACGTATCTTAATATGTATACTATAATACCCACATATAGTACGTAATATTTTGATAAACAGTGAAATCTGGTCAAGGGAAACTTTGAAACTTCAAGGGTTCATACAGACCGACGGACATTTCACAAGCACTTTTCAAAGAATTTACATTATAAATACCCTTTTTTTAAACAAGTAAGAATGCTATAGTCGAGTATACCCGACTACAAAACTGGCCAAATCGAATATGTATTCATTATAGGATCGGAGATGTCTACTTCTGCCTGTTACATACATTTGCACAGATTTACCCATTTGATGGGTACAGGGAGTAAAAAACTCAACTGCATTTGGTACTCGTATATGAGAGTCCACATACTAGGTATTGTGTCCTTATTCCTTATCATAAATATTATCTTATTTGTTATGCCGTTGATGCATGTTATGAGGATACAGAGTACAAACATGCAAAGGCGACAAAATAAATCGTTTTAAGCCCATCAAGGAAAACAGAATTCGCTTTTCCGAGCACACAAATTAAAAGCTTTATTTTTCCAAAAATAAATGGAGCAAATTTCGTTGAAGAACAAATAGGTCTGACCTGAATGAAATTCAAGCTCAAGGCTAAATGTGAAAAAAAGTAAATCCAAGTATACTGCGATAATATATACAAACAGTACGACTTTACTGGAGAGAAAATATTGTTATTTCAGTTCGGAGCTAGAGCTCGAGGTGTACAGTTCTGTTTTCAAAATTCCTTATTTTTTGGCCGAAGTTAGTTTTCTAAATTTCTCTCAGTTGAAATAGTAATAATAAAAGTTTATTGTTTTACAGAGACTGATATGGCATACACGCGCTTTGGACACAAATTCTTGGGCCAACTATACTCCCGTCTTCAATCAGGAATTGGCGGGAATCGTGGCTGTTGGCAAAAAGGATGGGACCAGCTTCGCCGCATCCTTGGACAAGAAAGGTGCCTCTTCCGACAATGAGTTTGGTCTTATCAGCTTAACGTCGGTTTAAGTTTCCCATTTGGGAAAACTTTGAATGTACCTTATGATGACGGTTCCAGCCTATGCCTCCACACTTGTGACATCCGTGAAACCATTCAGGCGTATCTTTTTACCGACCAAGTTGAACTTGAATTTAAAGAAGACAGATACTGTAAAAACTGTTTACTAATAAGTTACACTAAGTAGTTTGATGTTTATTGTTTGTAAGTCGATTGAAGAATCATAAAATTAATTACGCAATTAATTTTATTAAAATAATAGAATTATATTCAAAAAGTTTTTTCAATGCTATAGTCGAGTATACCCGACTAAAACTGGCCGAATCAAAATCTCTTTTGATACTGATCAAGTATATATACATATTTTAAAGGGTCGGAGATATCTCCTTCTGTCTGTTACATACATTTGCACAGATCTAGTACCCGTTTTTACCTATTTTATAGGTACAGGGAGTAAGAAACGTCAATTCAGCTATTCCCCGATCAGAATAGTTGAAAACCCATCGCACAAATAATGACATCGCTAGATCGGAACGGTTGTGAATCAAATATTTCATTTATTTTTTATTTATTTGTTTTTATTTTAATTATTAACGAAGGCAAAACAGTGCTGCCTCGAACAAAAAATATAATATAATACATAGATATACGGAAAAAATTTAAAAAGCCTACACGAAATTACAATTGAAAACTAATAACGACACAAGCACGTTGGGGGAAGTTTATTTGCCAGTCCGGCTAGCTATGCCCCTATTCACAGCAAAGAATTGCCGGTGGCGTTATTAGAGCCTATAGCAAGATAGAATAGAGTTAGTTATGAAGAAAAACTTATAGAATTTAAGGATAATTAAGGCATAAGACTAGAAGAATAAAGAAAGACAATAGGAATGAAATCTCCAACCCGGTGGGGGAAGTTTTAGTAGCCAGTCCGGCAAGCTGTGCCCCAACTCACAGCGAAGTTGGTCAGAGATTGCATTAAGGAGGGAAGGACCTAGAAAGGGAAGGGATGGGAAAGAATATAATAGTTGTAGAGTAGGAAATAGGAAATAGAGTGGGACATAGAGTGGGCAATCTCCGACCCGATGGGGGAAGATTATTTGCCAAGCCGGCAAGCTGTGCTTTTAAACTGAGCTTATAGTCCTTAAGCTGATTATTAACGAGCTATCAGCTGATCCGAAAGCTGCCAGCAGCAGGAATACTTAAATTCAAGCCCAAATTGATTCATTAATATGTTTCATGACATCTGGTAATCAAATGTTGAGTTGTTGCCTAATTCGGTTCTGAAGTAGTAATACTTATAATACTATTCATCATCATTCATACCAGAGATATTTCATAGCTGAAATAGTCGCTTGATGAGCCAGTTTTTTATGTTACCAACTTTTAACTGTTTAAAAACAGGCTATGATAATTTCTTAATCGACTGTTGAAAGAGGGATAAGGAAACTCAGACCATTATACGGAACTGGATTGATATAAAATGTACCATATGGATTCTAGAAATGTTTCTTTTTATTAACTACTTATTATCTATATATATATATATCTCGCTATCTGGTCTCTTATTAGTTTATCGCACCTATTTGAAATACCTTGCCACAGGCATTTAACAATTAACAAGTTTGCCCTTGTCCCCGTCGCTGGCCCTGTCCCTGTCCCTGTCCCTGTGTTGCAAGTACAATCTCCCCGCTTAGCCACTTGTCACAGGTCACAGGTCACAATGTGTGTGGCTTCGTGTTGTTTGATATATAAACATTTTCCTGCATATTTCATCTGGATATATTTAGGGTTTTATGCATTTATGAGAAAAACGTAACGCAACGAAACATTTTTAATGCGTTTTATGCGTGCGCGCATTTTAAGTGACTGAAAATGCTAATCAGACAAATTAAATGACTTCGTCTCTGACCGAGAGGGGAGGGGAGGGGTTTCAATCCCCGTCTCACTCTACCCATTTCTACCCGTCTCTTTCTACCAGGGCCCATGGCCAGCGTCCACTAAACGACGGTTTGTTTGGCTAACAATAAATGGGGTTTCGGCTTATAGTTGGTGCGTGTTGTTGTAATTTTACGCCAATGTGAAAGCAAAGTAATGCAAACGAGCGAAGCGGGTACGGCGGGGGGAGGACCAGATTACGAGGTGGTCTAGAAGGCTTGGTGGCCGCTAGGGCGGGAGGGGGTGATGACTTTGGTACTTTTGCATGACCAACAAACAGTTTGTTGTTGTTGGTGTGTGAATTATTTTATGTGAATTTGATTGCGAGCGTTTATGCCGGAAAACACGCGGCCCATTCCGACTCCGACTCCAACTCCGACTCCTACTCCAAGTCGGAGTCCACGGAAACGGAATTGGCATTAAGCATACTAGGGATGAACCAGGGATGCACTGAAATCCCCGATATTTAATATCGTACCCGTCCATCTGTTTCTAAAGATCGTCTCTCACATTTTCACTATAATTCTTCTGGCTGGTTCCGATTTCTAATTATAAAGTTTTATTCGAATTTACATTCCACTTGCAGTAATACTTTTCAATGCTTTCGGAGTTATTAACCGCTAATAATTTCGATTCCAAATGATTTAATCGGAATCAGTAACGGAAACAAGCCCCTTTGATATAATCGCTTCATTTGGCTTTAAATTAATATGTATTACTTAAGTGTATACATTATACCAAATTACGAAGGATTGCTTTGATAGTGTTTGAAATTCCGATAGAAAAAGGTTTTTGCAATGCATGTATATCGAATTTTGCTGCCGATGTATAAAGTAGTGCTGCGAAGTTATCGATAGAGTTGCGATAGTTTCGAGAGATTCAAGCATTTTCACATTTAATTTTCATTTAATTTATTCACAGTAAAGTAATTATGTGTATTTGAGTGTGTCCTAATAATAATTACAATAAGGTGTTTAGACTTTATAGCCTTTCTGCTTAAGTACATATATACATAGTTTTTTAATCAAATATTTAATTTTTTATCTTAAAAATATTACAAATATTATGTTTTTCATTCGCAGAAGAAAACTATAAGTCTAAAAACTATCGACAGGGCAAAGAACAATCAATGTGTGACAGCTTATTTACTATCGATTCTATCGATTGCATTTATCGATTGTGTACCATACAATATACAACTAGCGAACGTGTCATCGACTCTATCGATAGTGCCATCGCTGGCGTTGCAGCAAAAGTATGAAGCACAGATCGATGTTACCTTGAGATACATTTTTGATGCCCTACCCTGAGCCACCTGACAGTTTCCGAATGCATTTAAAAGTGCATGGCTGGTCACCTTGCGCCTCCACCTCCACCTCCACCACCATCCGCACCTTTGCTGGTGCCCTCCCTCTGTTTTCTATCTTACACACTCGCGTTATCCCGTATTAATCATAATTATGCAAATTTCTTGCCACTGTGCCGGGGCCGGGGCCGGGGCCTCTGGCGGGCTCTCGGAGAGGTCTCTTGCGGGGCCTCTCTTTGCAGGTTGTTTTGCACAATTTTCCACCTTTTATAGTACAGTTAATTTTCGTGCTCGTTGCGGGCTCGCGTTTTGCGTTTGCTGCCCGCCGCCTTTTTGCATAATACATGAGAGCGTGTAATAAAAAGAAATATAAATATAGTTACAGACAGGGGCAGCGGGAGAGGCAGCGGCAGCGGCAAAGCCAGAGGTACAGATAAAGAGAAAGGGAAATGGCTAAAATGCTGCAAAGAATTTCCCAGTTCGTTTTGAAAACGTTTTTATGCAATTTATTTAAATTGCGATTAACGCTAACGTTTGCACAGCTTTTATTATTTGTTGGCCTAATTCATTTGGCAGTAAATTCAAACACTGAAATTTATGTATAATCCGGCCTACTTTTAGTATGTAATATATATACATACATATATATATATATATATACATATATATATCCCCGATGGCCGCTCGACACAGAAATGAGTCTAACTAACTAAAACATGACTGTTCCTGGATGAGTTTTCAACAGAGTTAACGTTAGGAACATTATATATTTACAAGTTCTAATCTAATTCCATATCCCCACACTAGAATGTAAAAGTAGCATCAGATGCGATGTTGTATGACGTAGCTGAGGTTTAAGGCTTAATACATCCTGTAGTCATAAACTGGGTAAAAGGGGATTATAAAACTGTGCGAAAGTATGTAACAGCTAATAGGAGTCATCTCCATACCACTCGTAAAACAATCGCAAATCAACTTTATTTTACATTTCAGATATTACAGAAAATCGACTAAAGCAATTTAAAGCGACAGTTTTAAAGATATATGCAACCCAGACTTGATATACTGTCAAATTAAACACCAAAGCTATTCAAATATCTATCTCCGTACCACTTGAGCAGAGGATACCAGCAGCATCCAGCTGAAATGCTCTGCTTGCTTACACTACCGCCGAGCTGCTTGCTGAAGTTATGTATGTGTTTAAGAACTCCACACCTGGGTATGGGCGTCCCGTAGTGGGGTATACTCGACATTCCTACATGTCTCACTTGCTAATTCAAGAAATGTTCATCCAACTCAAATAAAATAAAGGCAATTGCAATTAAATCAAAGAAACGTATTATTCTTACAGGACTTACAATATATTATTAGTATATGGAATGTATATTGCTGTTCCTGAAATTACTCGACCCAAACCAAGCTCAGCGTGATTCTGTTTGTCTCGTCCCACTATAGATTAACTTGTATTTCCACTGTAGGATAGTCCCAACTAATTTCTTTCTGCTCTGGAGACGCTTGAAGGTTCACACACCCCAGCAACCTGGCCCAAAGACATATTTGAGCTCGAAGATGTTCAACGATTGTTCCGTTTGGAGAAGCAAAGTTGCAAAGGTTGTTAACTTTTGAGAGCTTCAACTCGCCTCTCCAACGAGATTTCATCCATTGATTATCTAATAGATTATCGATGTTTTTAATAAACATATCTTCATATAGATCTGTCTTTTTTGCATCAACAGTCTTTTAAGAATTGTTGGATTGTCAATATCTTAACATTTCACACAAGATGTTTATTGTGGTCTGCATGCATCATATATGCCTAGGAACGAGCTGGATCTTTCAACAGGACAATGATCCCATGCATACGGCATAGGTTGTCAAGGACTAGTTGCCGTTATTTGCTCCACGGCAACTGTATTCACCGCCACAAAGCCCGGACTTAAATGTAATAGAGCACGTGTTGGTAAATTTTTTTTCATATTATTTTTAATTCCTTAAGTTCGTACGTACACTTTTGTCAGTGCCTTTTTTCAGATATTTAGAAATATCTTTAAAAGTTAATGCTGGAGAAATATAGTTTTTTGTTATCTATATATATAAAAGTGAATGTCTGTCTGTATGTTCGCGATAAACTTGAAAACCGTTTAAAGGATCTTGATGAAATCTTTTATAATATATTCCTTGAAGTCCAGGGAATGTTTATAGCTATAGTTTGTTGTGTCATCACCACCCCCACAGAACCACCCACTCATAAACGAAAAATGATAATATTCATGAGTATAATTTTACATTAAATAAAAACTATAATATCCACGAGTGTTAGTGTGTGTAAGTGTGTAAGTGTGTGGGGAAGGAAGTTTCATAGCAATTTTTTTACCGTGCCCTCGATCGACAATAATAAATATTTATAAGAATAAAAATTTAAATAAATATAGTTAGGAAATGCGAGCAACGCCGCGGGTATAAGCTAGTTTGTTATATAATAAGATTTAAAACAACCTTGCATCATTACTTTTCTTTCGAAGGCTTTTGAACTTGTTAAATTCAAGAAACTGGGGTCGACTGCAGAGATTTGTCCGCCGCTGTAGCTTAAGAGATACTATCTAGCATACTCCCGATTAAAACCTAATTGCGACGTCCAAAGTTATGGTATTGGCCTGGGTGAGCTGCAGGCCACGAATGTTGTGGAATCGACTTAAATGATGTCCTGCCCAGAGCGAAGACAGCTGTCGCGTCCTTCTTACCACGCTCCTGAGAGTGACGGCAATCTTGTTGCAGAGGGGTTGGGTTGAAATGATCGCAGCCTCCTCGGAGTTGCGCTTGTTGGTGTGGAAATCCGACATCAGCCGAGTGTAGTCCTTTTCAATGATGACCTTAGCGGCCTTCTTCACATTCGTGGTTCTGATTCTTAATCTTAAGCTTACCACTGCTCTAAGATTGCGTTATAAAGCTTGAAAGTTACCCACAAAACATTTGTCATCAGCATTCATTGTGCTTCTTTTGCCAATAAACTTATATTTCTTATTCAATATACGAAAGATAAAAAAGCAGATTGAATCGATTCAAATGTTCGTCTGTCCGTCTATTTCTATGCAAACTAGTCTGTCAACTAGGCTAGACATTGGATAGTCATACCATAGTCATAGTTACATTATTCATTATTATTTACTTTCGCAGACGGTTTGTGGAATGTGACAAATGTCAGGGAAAGCGGAGGTGGATGGGTTGGCAGCTGGGGCTAGAGCTCGGGCATTCACATACTGGGTTTAGCGGGAGATGTTGGGGACCATTTGGAACTTGAGGCTTATATTTTAGCCAGAAGCTGCCTAATGAGTACCTATCCAAATTGGTTAGTTAAGCCCGTCTAACAGCACTGGCAATAACAAATAATAATTAACTAATTAAAACCCAAACAACAACCGGCAGTAATCGCAAATTATGAGCGCGCTTTTCCCGGGCCGCTCAGCGCGATGCAGGTTGCGATCTCCAGTCACTAACTAACTTTATATGGCAACTTGGCAGAGGGGAAACCGCGCTGAAGGCGGTGGCGGTGGCGGAAAACATTTGGTAAAACAGAGCCAAAGACGCCTGTGAAAAACCGCAACAAGCTCAGCGAGCCATTTTCACACAATTTGCAATGCGAACGATGGAAACAAATACCGCAAGCCAAAGTTGAAGCTGAAGCTGAAGCTGAAACTGAAGCTGGAGTCACAGCGAGCTACAAGCCAAGCTCTGAGCCACGTTAACTAGTTCAGTTCATAGTTGAATTGTTGTTGCTATGGCCGTAATTAAAACAGTTAGCTGATGTGGTGGAGGGCGCCAAAAAGCAGCAGCAGCCAACAAGAAAAGCCAATTAAACATTTTGTTTTAGCCGAGCAGCTTCAAAATGCATACACTTTTTGCTTTAGGAATTGGACTTCTTTCAAATTACAAATTGAGCATACAAATTTCTGAACCGCTCCAAAGCGCTATCCTTCGGTACCGTACCAAACCAAAAACTTCGAAATCTCACACCGAAGAGGCTTAAAAGCTAGTACAGCGCAGGCTCGATAGAAGGATCTGATTAAGGTCAAGGATTATAACTGAAACAAAATTGTTCACTCTAACGATTCCCAATGAAGAATGCTTTTTCAAATGAGTCTCGCATAACAATTTTAACTCAAAGTCACACAATCTGAATTCAAATTTTGGAAAGGTTGCAATCTAAATTTTCTGAATACATTTGAGATGCCAATTGTAGATGTTTTGACTCAAATCACCCAATCTTTGTTTAATTATGTATTTTACAGGCTGACCAAATTTCAAATTGAATGACAACCTTTAATATATAATATAATAGCCAAAGGAACAATCAGATGTGAAACTTGAATTCTTGTATGAAAACTTTTATGTTTTTACAAACTCAGCAGATATATGTACATATGTAGGTCTTATAATTCTTTTTAAGAGTTTGCCATCATTTTAATTTATTTGATTAATATCGGAAAGCATTACTATATTGCTCCAAATAAATGGATTTTTTATAAAGATCGCGGCAAGGTTATATACATATCTTCAACACGCCTAAAAAAGCCGTTCTTACTTGTTTTAATATCTCAAGGCAACAAACTCTATCTTCTGGCTGTGAATCCAAAGGACTTAGAGCTCTAGAGCATGAATGAACTTGCAGTTTATATAATTTTATATAATTTTTATATACAACGACTCTGGACGCGGTCTGCACCATTATCGCCATAAGTATCGAGTGGAAAACCGATTTTTTGAAAGCGATAAACGATTTCCGACAAAGGTTCGAGCTGCAAACCAAACCATCTTAATAATTGTAAGGCCAAGCAGCGAACAACTTTGGACAAATACCCGGCTAATGTCAATAAAAAGTTCGATTTCGATCCACATTAATCATACGCAACGTGTGACGCAGGAAGGAAATTAAATTGCTCTCAAACTATTGTCGGCCATTGATTGATTGACGCGGCAACTGGAGCTAAGTGTGCTTTGGTCATTTGTCATAAAGTCAAATGAAAGTGACCGAATGTTGTTAAATGCGTCACTCCAGGGTTGCAGGCAGCACTGACAAAAAGTTACCGCCCGCAACCCGCCACCTGCACCCCTTAGTGGAATATGTGGCATATGCAAAGCGCAACTAAACAGCGCTAAAGAGTACAAAGTTGCAGGGGGACCTCCTTTGAATTTGCACGCGTTCACGTTAAACGCTGGAAATTAGAAGCCAACACCGTCACCACCAACTAACCCTCTCAAACACCATTCCTCATCCCCCGACAGCCGACCTGCTCTTAAGAAACAAATATGTATGGTCTAGTCGAGTATACCCGACTATGGGACTCCCTGTACCCCCAAGTCTACAATGGCCAAGCACATCTTCGTGCTGTTACGAATACACCTACTCACACACGCACATACGCAGCTCCGCGGGAGCGGAAATACCACTCATTTCCTGTGTGTCCTTTCTTCATATTTTGTTAATTTTGTGATCATCTGCTTATTGTATTCTCCATACTTCAGTACAAATATTACATACACATACAAGTAAAGCATCCTACTTCCTCCTCCGCTCTGCAGCACTGAAACTAGTTTCTTGAATAACTTCTGTGTTTATTATGCGATTGACTTGAAACTTCTACAACAGATAGAGAGTCAGCCAATTATTAAGATTGCTAAAAATCAAAGCTATATCTTTCAAAATGCTCTCATAAATAGCTTTTATCAATTTGCAGGGGTGCGGGGAGCAACTGTAAATTGAGACAAACTTGATCGGCGCATGGTATGCAGGAACCTACATTCCGAATTTGGTGTTTCTAGCACTTGACTGTTGGTACTGATCAAGAATATATACCCATTATAGTCTCCTTTGCCTGTTACATACATTTGCACAGTTTTAATACCACCCTTTAGCCATTTTATGGATACAGGGAGTAAAAGGTGCACCCCGTGCAGTTTCGTGACTCGTTCGTCTCTGACACCAAAAGGCTGACCCGTACTTAGGCTAACAACAACAAGGCCCATTGGTAGGCAGGCTCTAAAAGGCTCTTTTGTAATGTCAACCCCACTATCCAAACTACCTGCCCAATATGCAGTCCCCACTCCCCCACTCCCCCAGACGCCCAGTCTCCCAGCTGACCAATTGTTACGATTGCATGCTAACATTATAATTGATTGCCTAAGCTCAACTTTGGGGGCTTCGTTGATGTTGTTGCTGTTGGTAATTTGATTGCGCAATTTGCGCGCATTGTGTTGCATAGTTTTTGGCGCGCGAGCCTGCATGCCAGCCAGAAGGTGGTGCAGATGGTGGTGCTGCTGCTGATGGTGTCGGTGGTTGGTGGTGGGGCAATAAAAACGCACGAAACAGCCAACGAACATGACATGCATTTATGTCACGTCACATGTGGAACACGCACGGCCAACACCAGCACCAACACCGACACCAATGCCAATAACACACACGCACACACACACACACACACACACACACACACACACACACACACACACACACACACGCACACGCGAGTGCAACTATTTTAATTGGCGGCATTCCGCAATTTTATGACTTTTAAAATTCTACATATATTTCATGCCTTTGCATGGAAATGGCAACATGCAACGTTGCCACACTTCAATTGGCTTTTGAAGGACACACACACACACACACACACACACACAGACATAGAGGCAGCAAGGATATGCCCGACTGGCACTGCTGGGGGAACGGCTGGAACGGTGGAAAGGGGGCCGGGGCTTGCCCTGTTTGTTCTTGTTGTTGTAATTAGTTCGTTGCATTTCTTTGGCACTTTTGGCCGTGGCAATTAAGCAAACAGGCAGCAGACGCAGCCACCAACTGCATGAACATGAAATACCCACCCACCGCCGCGCCTTCCCCTCTGCCGTATACCATATGCCATGGCCAGGAGCTGCTCCAAAAGGCTGCGAATATGAAATTATGCAATTAAGCAGCCAGCGGGACGAGGGGAACTACATAGTGTGTACATATGTAGCCTCCATACGCGACTAGCTGGAATGAACTGTGCATGTTCCTAGATGAGCGCAGAGTTGGAGCTGGAACTAGTTCTGGAAACGGTACTGGAGTCTAGGCACAGGCCAAGGGCAATGCGGGGTCAGTTAACGATGCAGAAGCACAATTAACTAAAAAGAGACGGACTATATAGATTCGTCTCTATATTTGTCTAGAATTTATAACTTCCTTCAATGCTTTGTGTGAGAAAATTATAATGTCCTCCGCAATGGAACAAAAACTGAAAACTGTAGGCGAACTAATTGTTCTTGAACCGAACCTCTTTTGGGACAAATGCCGGGTTGTATTTGGCGCCCTGATTTTATACATTGAATAAGCACACTCGATAAACTCGATGGATAGCTAAAAATATGATAGCAACTTAAGATTAGTGATCAATTTTAGACTATTTTTGTGAACTTACTGATTCAAATTGCATGCATCCATACTAAAAGTATAAAGTATCGATAACTCTAGAATTTAGATAATTCGCTTAGGCAGCCATGTACCTTATTCTGGCTTTATCGAACTTGAATGTCCACACTCAGGTCTCAGAAGCCGTCGACAGATCGAACAGTTTATCCGCTTAAGCACCACTCAGCGGGAGGCTACTCACTGAACCCAAGTCCAAACCACAAACCGAACCCTTTTTGGCGCTGACAATGAGCGATCTGCAGCTGCTGCATTTGCAGCTTCAGTTTTGAGCCGGACACAAACACCTTGCCCACTTTTATGGGCCGTCATTAAATGTGGAAGGTGGAGACGGACGCACAATGTTGCCAACATATTCTTTTTGTCCTCTTCTGTTTTTATGGCTGCAACTGGGGCCTTTTGGCATTTCACTTTAATTCAAAACGACTTAATTTCTCTTGGGTCCGGCGAATGCAACCCGCTGCGACCTTTCCTGATGTGAGAGGTGCGCAAGAGGCGGGAAGGCAGGAAGGAGAGAGTTGCGAGAGGTGAGAGAAGCGCATTCAGCGAGAAATGCTTATAAATGCTCAATGCGTGTAGCCGATTAATTGCACATAAAATTAACAACAATCGGCAGCAGCACCTGACAATACTGCCTAAGCCACAGCCACAGCCACAGCCAGAGCCCGAGCCGCAACCCCATACTAGATATCACACCTTGGCTGGCATGCCCCGCGCCGTGGGCTCAACAATGTTGCACTTTGTATGGCCGGGCTACAAATTTTTTTATATGCACCAAATTGAGTCATAAAATGCATTTTCTCTGCCGTCTTTTGCTGCTGGAGCTGCAAGAGCCAAACGGGAACTGGAACTGGAACTGCAACTCGAACTGGAGCCGAAAGTGCAACTGGATAGTGGCCAGGGCCTTAAGTGATGCATTTGGAGGTGCGTTAAGCATATTTTTATTACCCATGCAAATAGGAGTAAATGTGTTAGCCAGGGTCGCCGTTTAGCCATGCCGCGGGCCTAATTAGGTTTCAGGTGCCTGCTAGCGATAAGGACTCACCCAGCAAATATCATAGAATGCATTGATATCCATACTGATACAGACAAATATCTGGAATGTTCACTATCACATCCTGTGCTTGGACTTTCTGTGCAAGTTTGCATACTAAACCATTGAACAACTTGACTACTCTGCTTCACCAAAGACGATGCTGTAACCAGGGTTCGTAACGGTTATAAGTAACATTTTAATAATTTATTATTTGTTCATTTTTGTTAGATTTTTAGGAAGAACTAGCTGCGATAAGTTTTATAACAGACTCACTGGAAAGCCGTAACAAAGGCCGAAAAGCGTACACTCGGAGAAAAATGATCGTTCTAGTTCTAGAATTATTAGGCTAGAATTATACCGTTTTTAAGTACATTCGACCTTCCGAATTCTTAAATCAAGTATAATCAGACCGAAGCACCTGCGCGGCGCTCCCGAGTTCAAATCCTACTGAGGAAATTTTGGGTGATAATATTTTTTATACCCTAGCAGAAGGTATTATAATTTTGTCTCGAAATGTGTAATGGTCAGGAGGAGACGTTTCCGACCCAACAAAGTATATACATATATTCTGAATAAGCATGAAAAGCCGAGTCCATATAGCGATGTCCGTCTGTTTCTATGCGAACTGGTCTCTCAATTTTAAAGCTATCGTAATGAAACTTGGCACAGTTCTTTCTTTTTGCTGCATGCAGTAAATATGTCGGAACCGGCCGAATCAGACCACTATAACATATAGTTGCCATGGGAATGATCGGTCGACAACTATGTTTTCGTATGAATAACATTCTTGCTTATAAATGTATCGTTACCAAACTTTCCCAAGCGGAGTCTCTAGAGAGTTTATACAATCTGACCAAATTTGGTCAAAATCGAACCAATATATCACTGTATCAAACTTTTAGTTTATACATATATTTCATGCAAACTAAATTAATTTCTTCTCGGGTATATAGCTTCGGCACTCCGAAGATAGCCGTCCTTTCATGTTATAATTCCCTATGTTTTCACGGATTTTTAAAGTCCACATCTTTTTTTTGAACATTGGAGGAGTGTTGGTCTCGTTTTTCTTGAACTTAAATCAAAAACAGTTACTAAGATATCGATGGAAGACATTTTTATTCAAGTTTCATTTATATTTTTACCGCTGAAACTTTGCTATGAAATAAGTTCTAAATATGGTAACGCCACTCGAGATTTCTTTTGCATGTGCTGGTATTATCTTTCCTCTACTCGCACATGCATTTGGATGTATGTATGAATGTAGGTATGTATGTATGTACACATATGTCCTTTGACAATACCATTTCGTCCTACTGGTTGGCTCAATGGACTATGCGACCGACTCGTAACAGCAGCTTGACAAAGATAAGATGGTATTTATAAGGTCATTTGTTTACATACATATATACATATTTATTGCCTTATATAACACATACATATCAATAATAATTAATTTATATATACATATGTACATACATGTAAACGGATGTATGAGAACCCTCTAGTTCTGCTGGTATGGATACGTATTTTTCCAAGCTGAATTCATGGCTTACTATTCACGTACGCATTACTTCGACAAGCGACGTTGCACTACCATTCACCTATGAATTCATAGCTGAATGGTAACGCATGAATTCGTTTATGAAACTAGCCAAGTTGCTTGCACAGTATCACCCATGAATTCATTGAATACCGTTCACGACTCGTTCATGTGTCTGCATTACCGGGGACACCTGAACTCATAGATAACCATTCAGCTATGAATTCATGAGTGAAGGGTAATGGGTGAATTCACCTCTGAATGGTAATGCAGAGGGTAGCTATAGGTGACCGCCAATGACATGCCCATGTTAAATTCATGCCTGATTTGCATTGCCGGTAATCCAGCCGGTAATGGGTGGTCCTTACCATTCACCCATGAATCCACCCATTATTCACGTGTGAACCGTACTACTGGGAAAGGGCGACGTTATCGAATATCAGTTCGGTGGTGGAAGTCGATATCAGCAGAAGTATCGATAAGCAGTTGGAAAAGCAGTCGGAGTGGATCGTCATCAGAAGCAGTCGATTGTCAGCAGTTCGTTCGTTGTTGATAATTCGGAGGTCGTCGTCAGTCGAAAGCTGAGCAGTTATTTAAACTTATTATTGTATGCTATATTTAGCAAATAATCATACCATTAGACATAATAAAGTCTTGGTTAATATATATCCAACCTTACATACATATACACCTATAGAGATTAATAAACATTCTAAGATCAATCTCGTTTCGGGAAATGAATCCCGATTGATACTTAAATGAAATATATACATATGTTTTTTAAATCCACATAGTGTTCTACATATATCTCGAAATTCTTATTTTAACATTTAGATTAACATCTTGACACTTCATAAATTGAGGGTATACACCATTATATGTAGCCTCAAGGGTGTGGAAACAATTGTATTCATGCGGACACACGGACATTGCGCAAGCCCAATATACTCTTTTTCCTCTCGGGAACAGAATATAATACGTCATTCTTCAGATGCACACTTTTGTGTGAATTCTTTGATAAATATATTCAAATTTATTTTATTTATCGGAAGCCTTTAAGTCACAGCCATCATCGATAAGAAGTAGTGGGGAATAGGTGAATAAATACAAAATTTGATTGATAGAGATTTTATATGACTTAATGTGAAAATATTAAAAATACATATTTACTATAATAATCAGCAGAATACTTTATAAGGCTTATATAAATTCAAATAAATTGTACAAAAGAAATATTGGAGTATTGGAATAAGTTAATTCTGATTGTACACAAGTCAATGCGTCTTCGGCACGATCCAAACCAATTTATGGCAACTGGCAACTGGGACTGAAACTGGAACAGCCGCAGGAGCTGGGAGCCGGGAGCTGGGAGCTCGGGAGGAGCGACAGACGGAATTTGAAATGTTTTATGGGCAGAGAGACTAAAATTTGCCCGGCCTGGCGATAAGAGGAGTCAAGGAACACAGCAACTTAATGACTAACGAGGACAGCTGAGAGGCTGCAACGCTGACTGGCCAATACCCTTACCCGGCTGGCTACAATCAGGACTCGACAAGCCGCATATGGAATCGCAAATGGCCGCTGACAAAGTCAATAACATTGCCACCAAGTGTTGATTGTGGCCTTTTGTGAACCTCTCAGCATCCGAGGATCTCAACTCCTTGCGGCCATAAAAACTTTGCACAGGTGCCAAAATAATTTTCGTTGCCGGCTACAGCTCCTTTGCTAGATGCGTAGAATTTATAGGCTCAAGGTGGCACTAAAAATTTAAATTGCGGCCATTTAGTGGCCAGCAACAACAACAACAACAACGACAACAACAACAACTGCCAAGAGTCAAGCATCAAGCGACATCAATTTAAACGAGCGCCGTTCAACAGTGGGCCAAAAACCAATTTAGCCAGGCTTAATTGAAATATCAAATTGATTTCAAACTAAGGACATCCATTTAAGCTTAAGGTCTTAGCAGCTGTAGCTTTTCATTAAGTTACGTGCAATTTATAATTACTTGGTAATTTCTTTATAATAATAATAATAACTAGAACGAAGGGCTATTTTCGGAGTACCGAAGCTATAATTTTAGCTCCAATATTGATAAATTCTAGAACACTTTTATTACTTCATAAGACTCCCACATAGTTTGCATGTAATACAAAAAGTTGTTCATACAAAAACTCATTTTTCACCCGGGTAACTATGTGATATAGTGGTCCGATCCGGCCGGGAAGGGTCTGTGCCAAGTTTCATTACCATAGCTTTAAAACGGAGAGACTATTTCGCACATAAACAGACGAACAGACTGACATTGCTATATCGACTTGGCTTTCCATGCTGATTCTGAATATATATACCTTGTTGGGTCGGACACGTCTCCTTCTGTCCATTACACATGTCGAGACAAAATTATAATACCCTCTGCTAGGGTATAATAATGTTACTATTTGAACATAATGCCAAAGTAAATGATTTAATATTTTACAACTTGAGTAAAGATCTGTGTGAAGTGAAATTACTTCGCTTAGAATAATTGGTTTTACTGTTGCATATAAATGACAGATCCAAGGGACAGAACCTGTTGAGGCGGGGGTGTAACTAGAAGGATCATTGAAAGGCTTCTTGCAAACATGCAGATTTTCTTCAGATCAGAAGAGAGTAAGGCACGTGTATGGGCTTCTTAAAATAGCATGTTTTTTTGATATAACATACTTTTTTATATTTTTTATACTGCATGTTATTTAAAATACCTTCATAAATATAACAGGGCATAGAGCAAAGATACGCAGGGATCTCACAGAGGGTATTAGAAAGAGGTGAGTATGGTATGCAAAGCCTTTACCAGATTCAACGGAGCTTAGCTAATGTCCAATAACCATCCTGCGGGCGTACTGCCATAAATACAATTATGCGAAGGATAAGAAAAAGTCTTTGTTAAAAAAAAGTATTATTATGTCGATAACCTACATCGGGAAGTCTGCAGAAGTTGGAGTGTAGATTTTATGAATTCATGTAATTTTCAGATAAGCAGTTTCGACTTTTTCTAAAACTATCCCTGAATGTTTGTGGCTCTCCATAAATCTTAATATATTGGTTTTATAGTGACTTTATGATATAGGTAAAATAAATCAGATGAAAACCAAAACTGTAGTCTTAATAGACTGGTTGCATGGAAGCTAAATGATATAGATGATAGATAGATCAGAAATATCAGATGAAAAGCCAAAGCTTACATTCTTACGAGCTGTTTAAGGAATTTTCTCTCTTGTTTAAATTCGGAGTCATTGTCTTAACCCAAGAGGCTTAAAAGACGATTTATATTTTGGTGCACTGTGAAAATACATGCATACTATAAATCGGTAATTTGGCCCACTGTGCGTTCTACGCAGCATCCTTTACTTATTTTTTTTATGTGGCTTTGGGCCTCAACTGTGCTTTATCTTTGTTGTTGTTGTTGCTGTTGTTGTTGTTGGCGTGCTGGCTGATCTGGAGCAGCGATAAATTGGAGTCACCTTTGTTGGCCCGTTGTTGACAAATCAGTCGACAGTCAGTTGGCACACGCGCTGCCCAGTTTGGGACTTCAAGCTCGGCGCTGATCCACCGGCAGACCCTTTGTCACCTACAAAGCCATTTACCCCCACGTTACCAACGGAATGGTCTCTGGTATCCCAATGGATCGTTGGATTGTTGGATCGTTGGATTGTTGGGATCGTTGGATCGTTGGATCTTTGGAACGTTGCCTCGTCGCGAAGGGCAACACATTAAAAGTAAATTAACTTATCAGCGACAACGATCAGTTATTTTATTACGTTTGTCCACGCAGTAACACGAACATTATAATATCAAAGATGCCGATTAAGATTCTCAACGTGGCTGACTGAGATGGAGATACAGACAGTGACAGCGACAGCGACAGAGACAGAGACAGAAACAGAGACAGACAAAGGGGGAGTTGAAGCGCGCAGTTGCCAAGTTGTTAAAGTAGGGATTCGTTTAAACTCGTGCTAGCCTTATGTGGGTTGAGGAGACCTGGCGTTCTGGCGATCTGGATATATATCCGGCCTGATTGTTATAGACTCAGCAGGGTTAGCTTTGTAAGAGAATACTGACTGAAGGATTTGCCGTATAACGCATATAAACATAATAACTAATGAAAACAAGTAAGAATCCTCAAGTCAAGTATACCCGTCCAAAAGTACCCAGTTATTCAATTTGCAAACATATCTTCGTACAATTACACATACACACACACACAGATTCATAATGTTCAGTGCACTGCAGTGCAAGAAAGGCAATTCAAGTGTCCGTTGCCCTGCTGCTTCCCCCCGCTCGACAGTGCTGAATAACTCTCGCGTTTAATATTCGATCGACTTGAAATATGGTCAGTAGATAAAGAATGAGCCAAATATTATAAAAGCTTAACTTTAGGACGTTATCCTTAAAATTGTTGCTGTAAAACGCTTTTATCGTTTAACGGGGGAAGCGGGGAAGAATATTTGAAAACTGTATGCTTTACAGGAGTCTACATTCGAAATTTGACATAGCTATAGCTCTGATAGTTGCCAAGATCAACCCGTTCATCAGGACAGACAGACTAATGGTCTAGAATATACGGACAGACAGACCAATCGAAATCTCATTTGATACTGATCAATAATATAGTATATACTTTATAGGGTTAGAAGTGTCTCCTTCTGCTTTTACATACATTTGCACAGATCTAATCATTTTCAACCATATTATGGGTACACTTTTGCTATAAATTACTTGGTTATTTCAAATAGCGACTTTTTCTTGTTCTTGACTAGTTCTAGATAATGTAAAGCCGCCTTTATTTTTTTTTCAAAAATGTATTATTATTGCTGGAAACGTTCAGTGCCTTCTGAACTTAACCTAACGTGTAAAGGGAAGAGTAATATGGATATAGAGAGATGCCTTAACTACTATATTTACAAAAATTTATAAATGTGCAAGGTTAAGAGATCATACGGGTAGGGAGATCAGTGGGATGAACTCTCTTCAGTCTTCCTCGGGGGTGTAGAGGGTCGGCAAGATTGTTCGCCAACCTTTAATTTAGTTACTTACTATTTGTAACTAGTATTAATAATAATTAAAATGCATACATTCTTTTCATTTCTTGTACCTATGTATATAAATAGTGGAGGCATCTTTAAAGAATTTCGAATTTAATTAATATAACAATAAACATTACAATATTCTCTTGTTTTATATATAAACATCTTTGGTTATACAGATAATTTATCCAAGCTCAGCAATTGCAATACGATATTGAACTACATTTGTATTTTCATTTCATTTCATTTCATTTATTCACAGTAAAGTAATTATGTGTATTTGTGTGTGTCCTAATATTAATTACAATAAGGAGGAAGGAGGAATTCAGACTTCATAGCCTTTTCCGCCTAAGTATATACATAGAACTTTTAATCAAAAAATTATAGCTATTAAAAATATTAAAGTGTTGGGAGCATTTGTATTAAGATTGATAAATTTAAGTTTGAATATATTCAAGTTGATTGCAATATCTCTCATTTAACTGAACTTGAACTGTATTTAAAGGATGTTTTTTGTTCGTTGACTGCCTTAGAAACTAGTACATAGTTGAATGTGATGAATAAGCTGGCCTCACTTCTCTTTGAGTTCTTGTGGCTGACTCTGCTTACGGGTCTGAAAAGCAAATGAATCCAAAGTGAAGAAAAGCCAATCCTCGGTGCTGAACAGCCTGACAGGAGATCGGGACGGCCCAGACACAAGCCGAGAGTTGGAGAGTCCGACGCGAATTCAGAGTCTGTCCTGGTCTTATCTGGGAGGAGGAGGAGGGGCGACTGGGTGACTGGGTGCCTGGGTGCCCGCCTGTGTTGCGGATGTTGTTAACAGCAGAGCAAACACATTGATAAGGCAGCAGAGTCAATAAATTAGTGAACATTAACTGGCAAACAAACACGCTAATTAGATAGTTAGATAGCCGGCCAGCTCTATGGCCACAAAATTCGCAGAAGACAGCGTAAGGGGTAAGGGGTGTAGCAATGTTGGTGGGGGTAAGTGGACGACAGCAAAGGCTTCCGCGGCAAGTCCACGAATATGACTGGAAAAACTGGCAAGTGGCCAGTTCGGGACAAAGGCGGGGGACAGTGGACAGTGGACAGGCGGGGGTATATCTTTAGCTGTAACTGAACAGACAGCAATGGCAACTGCGCATTGCGGTTGGCGACTTTTATATAGTTTTTGTACAATTATTTTAAGCATTCAATTGGAATTCGACCGCAGAACGCACAAGGAGGCAACCGCAGGATATTTGCCTGGCCGCAATTATATGCATTTAAATGCAATAACCGTCATCAGCCAGGATAAGAGGATAAGAATGAGTGTATGAGTATGAGTATGAGTATGAGTATGAGGAGAGCCATTCGCTGTCTGATCCTTGCCAGAGTCTAATTATTTTAAATGTGCGCCCCGCAATTGAAGCGCGCGCATGCGTCCTGTCTTGTTTTGTCTCGTCCTGTCGTCCTGTCAGTTGCTGCTCTAATTTCGTTGCGCCTTTTGCCACTAACCGCACTTACAACAACTAATGACCTGGCCCAAACTGAGCTGAGCTGAGCCCTAGCCCAATTCCAATTCCAATTTCAAGTCCGAATCAATATCAATCAAACGTTTGCCGCTCGACAAATTGCATTTGGGTTCGGGTGCGGGTTCAGGTTCGGTTTCGGTCTCGGGACTGGTACAAACATCCGCTACAAGAAGTAATTAGTCCTGGGTTAATGCTGCCCGGGGGCAACATGTGGCCAGTTTGTGCTCAGCCTGAGCTATTGGCGTGAAATTTTAATTGGCGCTCATGCTCAGCGACTTGAACTCGTACAGAAGCTGTCAACTGGCCAACGGGCCTGTAAAGATATACAATCAAAAATTCCAAAATTTATTATCTAGATTATTCAGTTGAGTTCTACAAATTTGATGGCGATTTCAAGCTAAGTCTTAATTGTGCTCCAAGTCCCACAGAAATGCGCAATTTCAGTTTTACACCCTGTAACAAAATACGCAAAACGGAATACTAAAACTGTGCAAAATGTATGTAACAGGCGAAAGGAGACATACTGGACCATATTAAATATATATATATATTGTTGGCCGAGTCGATCTGGCCCTTCTCCTCTGTTCGTAGGTCTGAACACAAGAATCTCCGGGACTATAAGAGCTAGGAACACCAAATTTTATATGTAAGCTCCTGTATAACAGGAACAGACCTAGTGCATTTCAAATGTCGAATATTTCTTCCCACTCCCTCGCAAATCGCTTAAATGGATTTATATGGACAATTATAGCAATATAGTAAAACCAGAAATAGTTAAAATATATACAAACTGGGCTTCTAGCAACCTTAATAGTCGAGTCCATCATAACTCTAAGCTACTTCAAGCGAACTTGACGTTCCTGCATGTTTTCGACTACTCTACTCAAACTGAAGGCTTTCAATAAGATTTCTTAAATGCAATTTACATAATTTAAGCAAATTTGATCAAGAGAATATTAACAAAACAATGCAGTCTGCTTTTTTAAACGACCCAAAATAACTCGTAGAACACGTCGATTTAGAACTGATCTGGATTAATTTTGATATTTTCATAGAGAAATTTAGATCTAAATTGTTAAATCATGGCAGCAGGAAAGTAACGAAGAGTGTGACGGGTTAATAAACTTTCATATCAATATAAGAAACCTATAATGATATTCTATAATATACTAGCATAAAATCCAATACCCATTGAGGAATAAGCGTATTATGAGAGTTAAAATGACCCTAAGAAGAGGCAGAAGAAATATATTTCTTAAATTTAGAAGGTATTTCTACTAAATAGAATTTATTTCTCTATTTGTACAATGTAATAACTTAGTATTAAAGGTTATTGAATTAAGAAAACAAAAAAAAAACATGTAAGAATGCTATAGTCGAGTATACCCGACTACAAAGCTACCTGAGCCCAGGCTAAAAATTTCCTATCGCATCTTCGTACACTTACACATACACAAAGACGCACACACACCAACGACAGCACAAGCGACAAGCGAGGCGTTTAAAGTGGTGGCTGTAGAACTGAATCTTCTTTCGTGAATAACTTCCGTGTTAATTATCCGATCGACTTGAAATTTGGACAGTAGAATATGAGTAACTAAAGCATTATACCTGACAAATCCCAAAGCTGTACGGACAGACAGACGGACATGGTCAAATATAAATCTCTTATCATACTAATCAAGAATATATATACTTTATAGAGTCCAAGATGTCTCCTCCTGCCTGTTACATACACTTGAACAGAACAGTATCCCCATTTTAACCATTTTATGGGTACGGGGAGTAAAAAAATAAAATAAATTCCAAATATCTTTCACCACATTTTTATAGGGCAATTTTCGGAAGTCTATTGCATTTGCTTAAGTTTTTGCCTTAGTTAATATGAAAAGATGAATTCAGAGCATATTGAATGTATCAAAATATTGAATATTTATAATGGTAACAATAATGAATATCAAATGATTTTAGATTACACTTAAGAATATAATATGTATTATTTATTGTAATATTGGGCAATGCACGATTCCTTTTCTAATGATCCGTGGCATCATTTTGTAGCCGCCACAGACGCGCCATTTTGTCGACCCCCCGAGCGCTGCCAATTCTCGGAGCGAGCATGTCCACTTGCCAAATCGCTGTCTCTGACCGACATTCGACACGGCCGGCTCTCGGCTCTTGGCACTTGGCTCTTGGCTGTCGGCTCTCAGTGCTTGCCATAAAAACTGGCAGCGAAACTCACCACGGCAGAGCGCGTTGTTGCGCGTGTTGAGTTCGTGGGCAACAACATGGCGCTGCGGCCGAGCGAGACAGCCGGCGAAACGGCGACAGCCACAGAGCGGCGGCGAGAGAGTGCGCGAGTGTGAGAGCGAGAGGCTGGACAGCGTGCTCGCTCGCGCGCACACTGAAGCAGGCAGAGCCGGCAGACAGCAGGCAGCAAGCCACCACCACAGCAGCCGCTAGCCACCACCTATGACAAAGTGGCAAATTTGTTGCCGCTGCCGCCGCCGTCGCCGCCGCCGCCGCTGCGACTGCTGGGTTTTGTGCGGCTGCCGCGCTGCAGGTGCGTTTAGTCTCGTTTTGGCAGCCACAGCGCGACGTTGTCCGGAGCGCAGGCGACGGTTAAAACCAGTCGAAGTTCAAGTTCTAGTTAAAGTACATCCATACATGTGAAGTCCGCAGTGCAAATGCAACAACCATAACAACAACACATACAATTTATTTTTTGATTGTGACAGTGAGAATATTGAAAGTGCAAGCAAATAGTCGAACAACTCTGTGCGATCGCCGCTGGCAATGAAAGACTCAATGAGCATACTAACACAGACGCTGCCACAGACCACAGCGCCCAGCGAGCCGTCGCCACATCAGTCGCTTTCGCTTTCGCACTCGCTTTCGCACTCGCACCACCATCACCATCATCACCACTATCCGCTGCAACCACCGCCGGTCAACATGTCCATGTCCACCTCGTCCAATCTGAAGCCAAATCGCTCGCGTTTTATGATCAATGACATTCTGGCGGGCAGCGCGGCCGCCGCCAGCGCAGCTGCCTTCTACAAGCAGCAGCACAACAACAACAACAATAATAATAACACCAACAACAACAATAACAACAATAACAACATTAACAACAACAACAACAATAACAACAATGAACAGTTGGAAACGGACTCGGAGTCGACAACGCCGCCCGGCTCGGTTTTGGGACTAGCGCCCCCACCGCCCCTACATCAGTCAGCACACCAGCCGCACTCGCATCCGCATTCGCATCCACATCCGCATCCGCATCCTCATCCACTGGCAGCAGTCCATGGCCATCATCCGCATCCGCACTCGCATCCGCATGCACTCTCGCACGCAAAGCTGACCCACTTTGGAGCCACCACACAGATGGGCTCCAATGGCCTGAACGTGGCGCAATATGCAGCGGCCATGCAACAGCATTACGCAGCAGCCGCCGCTGCGGCAGCGGCGCGCAACAATGCAGCAGCTGCAGCAGCAGCGGCGGCGGCCGCAGCGGCCGCTGGAGTCGGCGAAGCGCCAACGCCGTCGGCAGAGCTGGATGATAGCAGCGACTATCAAGAGGAGAACGAGGACTGCGACAGCGACGAGGCGGGCAGCGGCGGCGGAGGCGGCAGCGGTCACATGGATGATCACAGCGTTTGTAGTAATGGTGAGGTGAGCTTCTGTATTATTTTGGGCCACCCGCGGGGGGGACAAGGGCGCGACAGGCCCAGCAGCAGCCAGAGCAGCCCCTAGATAGATCATAGTTCAAAGAGGGACTCAAGGAAACCTAGATGGAACAGAAACAAGTTTGTTTTTTAGGAAAAGCTATCAAGGTTGTACATAAGGAGAAAACTAATTGAAAGCTCAGGAGCACCCCTAGAAACTAATAATTTCCTAAGAAGTATTATTAAGTAATGCTATATAATTCTAAAACAGTCCACTAAATGAAAACTGAGGAATTCTTTTCAATATCAAATACTTTTCAAAATACAAAATCATATAATTGAAAACCGAATAGTTCCTTTGGTCACTGAAACCTATACCTCCAGCAAGACTTCAAGTACTATATTATAGTACTATACTAAGAAAAGTACTTCCTGTGGAAACCAATAACTTAATAGGAAGTTTTCTTGAACAGAAAACGAATTGTTTGCAAATTAAACACCTCATAGTCATAATAATGGCTAAGATTGACTAAGAGAGTTACTAAACTGAAAAGATATACTAAAACTGCAAATTAGTAATGCCAGCTACTATGCATTCAACTGAAGGAACAGCTGACAGTTGATCTCCATTATAGGCCATTCTATAGTTAAGAGCGTTTCCACAAATTATTTAATGCATTTAAATTATGACACCTCGACATGTCATGGAAGTCATTAGTTATATCATTGACAATTGTCTCTCTGCCGGCGATAACCAATCGGAATGCAACTCTGTCTGTCTCTCTGTCTCTCTGTCCCACTGTCTCTCTGTCTGTCTGGCTGTGTAGCATGGCAAGTGCAAGTTCGTTGCCTGAGTCTTTTGTTTGTGGGGGCCAGTCGCTTTGCAAAACAAACTGTAAAAATTGCATGAACATGCCATGTTCTAGTTGTTGTTGTTGCTTGACGGTGGGCAGGGGCATGCGGGGGTTTCGTCGGTTACTGCTGAAATTGCATTTTCACGCTTTGTTTGTTTCCCCTGCGCCCCTGCTCCCCCCCGCCCCACCGTTTTGCCATTCCCCCGTCATTCCATGCGCCATTCCTAAATGTGCATTTGTCTGCCAGCAAAATTGTTTAAACAGCAACAAGAACAACAAACAAACAACAACAAATGATAATGGCAGAGTCGGGGGCGTGGTTCCTAATAAGAGGGGCTTGGCGGGGGCCTTGGGGTGGGGAGGGGGAGGGGGCTCGGCATGGCATACAGTAAAACGCAGCCTGAAAATGTAATTCTTACTTCTTTTTTTAGCCACTTTTTTAGTTCTTTTTTTTTTCTAATTATATATAGTTAGATGCAAAATGTTGTCTCTGCCCCAGCCCTCATGCACTCCCTGTCTCTCCATCTCTTTTGCGCTTGCCTGCTGTCTCACTCTCACACTTTGGCGTGGCTACAAAACTGACAATCATTTAATTGTGCAAATTGTTATAAATAATGCATTTAAAGCCATTTGATGTACGCCACAGGGCAAGGTCTGTATTGTATTGTTGTGTGTGTGTGAGTGTGTGAGTTGTTGTGCGTGTGTCTCTTGGCCAGATGAATCTGCACTCTGTCGACCATTTATTACAGCAATTTCCTGTGTGCAATTGCAATTTTATAAACGGTAGTCGCGTCTTGTTGGCCCAGCGGCTGCCAGCCCGGCCTGAAGTTGAAGTTGAAGCTGCAACCTTAGCGTCAGCAAGAGACAAAAAAAGAGACAACAGAGAGAGACAGACAGAGAGAGAGAGAGAGAGAGAGGGGGAAATAAAAAGCAGATGAAATCAAATGATTTGCCTGGAAGCAGCGAAAGCTGCGTCTCTTAACCGACTTGAGTGCAACTCTGTTTAAGAATTTCAGTTGGTAATTACGAGGTTTTTTTGTTGTTGTTGGCCAATTGTCCGGCCCCCGCCCACCGCCTGCCGCCTGAGGCCAGCAGCTGAACTTCTTTGCTGCAGCAGCAGCAGCCAAAATGGCCCAAAATGTTAACAAGTTCTAGCTGCTTGGGTAAACATTTTGATAGTTGGTATAACTTTGGCTAGCTCTTAACGCGCACTTGGCAAATTTTCGCTTTAACTAATTTAACGCTTGTGAGCCAGCCATGTCCCTGGCCCTGGCTCTAGCTCGGGCCCAGGCCCAGCTTATCTGCTAACCACAATCAGAAAAATTTACATAAATTTTATGTACTAAATGGCAAGCGAGCAGCGAGGCTAAGAAAAACCTGAAAGGGGTGGCCAATAGGCCAAGAAAGGGTACGGGAATGGAAATGGGAATGGATACGAGCACTGGGCCAAGTTTAGACATTTTGCTACACATTTTTATTACACTTACACACACACACACACACAAAGTGACTGTCTAGGGCAGAGGGTGCAGGGTGTTGGGTGCTGGGTGCTGGCCACTGCGTACAGGGTGCAGTGGCCGTGCAAACTTGCACTTGGCCCGTTCGCCTTGTGAACGGAAACGGCAATTGCGTGGCCATAAACGATGCGTCGTTCAACTGTATTTGTATTTGTATTTGCCTTCCTCTTCTGTTGAGCTAGTCCCGTCTGGGGCAGCTAATACAGTTAGGAGCTGGAGAGCAATCTGTGGCACATTCAATTGCCTTTTTTTACAACCTAATAACTATCGATACTATCGATATGCATGAATAAGCCATTTCGTTCATGTATGTTCATGTCAGTTCTATAACTCTGTCTGATTGTTTTAATTTGTTTGGATTTTAAGTAAATAAATATTATTTGTATGTTCCTCATACATTTGTGCCAACTATCGATAGTATCGATAGCCAATTAATATAGAATTTATATTGATAACAAAGTGTGTCTGATTGTTAAAATTTACTTATATTTAAAGTAATTTATTTATTTGTATATTCTGCCCAACATTTGTGCCAACATTTGCCTCAACTATCGATAGTATCGATAGCCAATTAATATGAATGAATGAGCCATTTCGTTCATGTATGTTCATGTCAATTCTATAACTCTGTCTGATAAGTAAAGTTGGTTGTATTTTAAGTAAACAAATATTATTAGTATATTCCTCACAACATTTGTGCCAACTATCGATAGTATCGATAACCAATTAATATCAATTCTACAAAGTGTGTCTGATTGTTCAAATTTACTTATAATTAAAGCTATTTATTTATTTGTATATTCCTCCCAACTTTTCTCCCAATTATCGATAGTATCGATACCCAATTAATATGCATGAATAGGCCAATAAGTTTACGTGTGTTTATGGTAATTCGATAAATGGAGTCTTAGTCTTACGAGTATGTCTTAATTATGCCATTCTATGAATGAGATTAACATTCCTTATGCATAATTAAATGAGTTTCCATTGTGCTTTTTAATTTCGTACACACTTTTTATGTTCCCCACAAGATTTCAGTTTTACGGTACGGTTTTCCTTTGAGCAAATACTGAGGTTCTTCTCCGAAATGGAGGAGTAAGCCTTAAAATATATTTATTTTAGCACTCAATTTGATAGAAATCGACAAGAATGTGTATATTTTTATTGATTGAATAGTAACATATTGCATAAATTATCCAATTTCTATTGTATTTATTATAATGTTGTTCACATAATATCAATAGCTTTTTCGAGGCTTTACACTGTCCAAATGCATGACTAGGCCAATAAGATTACGTGTGCTAATCCCAATTCAACATTCAGAAAAATAAGTGCCATCGAATTCAGAAAAGTGTCCTATAATAAATCAAATAAGAACTCATAATTAGTAGAAATGATTTATAAATTTGATAAATATGTTTCTTATAATTAGAAAAAATAAGTTTATCTGCATTTTAGGGCATTTATTTTGCTGAGTGTATGAATTTAATTAAGCCTTTTGACTTAACTTTGCCATTTAGTGAATGAATTGATTTGTTTTATTATATTTTATACTCTGTTAAGTATAAATGTGTGCATAATTAAACACAATTCATTGTGCTTGATAATTTTTGTAAATGCCTAAACTTCGTAAGCACTTTTTGGTGGCTATTCTCGATGGTATCGAATGATAGCACGATGGTTTTCTTATTATTGGTGGGTAGCATTAGTTAACGTCTAGCTGGACTTATAATAGACACATTAGAGACTCGTCTAACGTTCCCCCCTTTCTTGTTACTCTCCCCTGTGCGCTCAGGTGCCAAAGACGACGATGGCAACAGCATCAAGAGCGGCTCCACCAGCGACATGAGTGGTTTGAGCAAAAAGCAAAGGAAGGCGCGGACCGCCTTCACGGATCATCAGCTGCAGACGCTGGAGAAGTCCTTCGAGCGGCAGAAGTATCTCAGCGTGCAGGAGCGCCAGGAGCTGGCCCACAAGCTGGACCTGAGCGATTGTCAGGTGAAGACCTGGTACCAGAATCGCAGGTGCGTTGCCGCCCTACCTCCCTCCCTCCCAACGCCTGGCAGAGGCAATAATGCAATTTCTCTTGCTCTTTCCATTGCCTAGAACCAAGTGGAAGCGCCAAACGGCCGTGGGCCTGGAGCTGCTCGCCGAGGCGGGCAACTTTGCAGCCTTCCAGCGGCTCTACGGCGGCTCACCCTATCTGGGCGCCTGGCCATATGCGGCCGCTGCCGGCGCTGGCGCCGCAGTTGCCGCGCACGGAGCGCCGCCGCACTCCAGCATTGATATCTACTATCGGCAGGCGGCCGCCGCGGCGGCCATGCAGAAGCCGCTGCCCTACAATCTGTATGCGGGCGTGCCCAGCGTCAGCGTTGGCCCGCTCGGCGCTGCCGCTGCGCCCTTCTCGCATCTGTCCGCCTCCAGTTCACTGTCGTCCCTCAGCAGCTACTATCAGAGCGCGGCGGCCGCAGCCGTGGCAGCCAATGGCGGCGGTGCCACAGTGCCGCCGACCTCGTCAGCGGCCGCAGCAGCTGCGGCAGCCAGCATGGGCATCATACACAAGCCGCAGCCACAGCCACAGCCGCAGCCGCAGCCACAGACGTCGTCGCCTGCGCATCTGCAGGCGTCAGCGTCGCCTCCTCATCCGCCCTCCACGCCCAGTCCGACGCTGAATCCGGGCAGTCCGCCCGGCCGCTCCGTGGACAGCTCCCAGGCTCAGTCCGAGGACGAGGATCAGCTGCAGGTGTGAGGCTGCCAAAGTGCAAGTACACTCAGAAAAATAAATGCCATCGAATTCAGAAAAAGGTCACCCAGAAATCATTTTCTTTATTTTTAGAAATAATTTCCAAATTTAAGAAATTTATCTCTCAGTTTCAAAAACAATAAGTTCACCCTAAAAGCAGGAAATAATTTAGTTTTTTTTTTTAATAATTTCCAAATTTCAGAAATATATTTCTTAGTTTCAGAAAACAATAAGTATGGCGACTTTCTGCATTTTAGTGCAAATATTTTTCCGAGTGTAGACAAAACTCAAAAAGATTGAAACAGTTTATAAAATCTTGTTTCAAAAACCAAATGGCAAATGTTTGAGAGTGTGTGTAAATATGTGTGTGCGTGTGTGTGTGTGTGTGTGTGTGTGTGTGTGTGTAGATGTGCGTATGTTTATTTATTTGTTTGCTTTTAGTAATTTATTAAACGAAAACAATTACAAATATATTATAAAGACAACATTTTTTTTTTTTTTTTTTGAGGTTAGATCTTAGATATATTATGCATAATTATTTATTTAAATGTTGTAAAAATTAGCAGCCAAAACACTTAAATGTAATAAGCTAACAAATATGTGCATAGTTAAGCTAACCACACAATGTATTATCGCAAACAACATAAACTTTAAATAGAAACTGCATTTTCTTTTTTTTTATACATAAACATATATAAATATTTATTTTTTTTTTAAATTTAGATTAAGCGTGCTCGTTGTAAATTCAATGTAAATGTAATCCAAACAATTTTTTTTGTCTAAATAAAAATAATAGAAATATAAATGTAACTGATTGAGAGGGGGAAAAGGATAATACTCTGCAGTTGGCGGCGGCGGCGGCAATTAAAATAATGAACAGCCGCAAATTACAAGCGGTAGGTGGAGGGGATAACGAGGGGGACGAGGACGAGGACGATGATGACGACGTTCGAGCCAACCCCTAATGATAATAATTGCATGCAAAATGCATTTAACCGCAATTAGTGCATTTATTAGGCCAAAAGCTGATACCAAGTTCTCGTTTATTGAATAATACAGGCAGCAGCGGCAGCGGCAGCGGCAGTGGCAGTGACAGCGGCAGCGACAGCGACCAGTTGGCCAACTGTAACTGCAACTGCCACTGCAGCACTAAGAACAGTTATGACCATGTCCATGCTCATATACAGCTTTTGGCTGCATTGCGTGCGCCTGTGCCACATGCAACCAGCGCCAGAGGCACAGCCAGGCAAGCCTTCAAGTTTACCTCAGGACACCTGACCAGCTGACCAACTACACATTCAGGGCACACACTTGAGAGCATATTGGAACAATTTTCGCATAGCTTAAACTGCGCTAACACTTGGCAAAGAACAGCATGTGGACTTTACGTTTCGAATTCACAATTGTTAGCTGTTCTGAACTTCGCAATGCTATTGCATTTTGCGATTTAAAAACATCAAAATCAAATAGTTTTGGCTAACTCTCGCTAATGCAGCTACTCTTCAAATTTATTTCAATCTTCAGTCTTATTATTTTTGATCAGAAAACGGAAATAAGAGCAGAGTTTTATATATTTTTCGGTTTCAAAACGTTTTTCCTTACAACTTGTGGAATTTAAGAATTTTATGAGTATTTTCTTCCTGAATTTCGGAAAAATGCTTAAAGGAACTGTTGTGTAATGAGTAGAATCACAAGACACAAGTGAGTATAAATTATATAGATCAATTTCATAAGAGCTAATATTGGATAAACATTTGTCGAACAAAACAAGTGGACATTCTCTCTTTCAGGCTCGAAACTTCAATTGTTAGCTGATCTAAGTTTCTATCAAATCTTCCGGTTTCAATCTTGAGGAATTCAACGAAATTTGGGAAAATCTATAGTAGCAGCTACTTTTTAGAATTCCTTCTTTCCTTGTTTTTTTGTTTAATAGTTTGTATATTTTATTTAAACAAGCTTTTCTTTAGTGGCAACTTAATCTAGTTTTACATGTTAGGGATAAAGAAAAAATGGATCAAAAGTGATACATATATAGGATTATTGTTACATATATGGACTAATATCAATTACTTACAATATTTACAAAAATTATTAAAATATATAAATGGAGGTATTTGGCAGGGAGATCCAATGGATGACACCTATTTAATTACTTCAACTTCAGTCCGAATACTTTTGAAAAGTATTCGGCACCAAAAACAGATCTGTATAAGTTTCGAAAAGTCCTTGAATCAAACAGTGAGTAATCAAATCATGAGTTTCAAACTGTTTAACTACAAATTTGCTGCTCTTATTTGAAAATCAGTTGGAAAAACCTGGCATGAAGACCTTTTCGCTAGATTAGCTTAGTCTTGAGTTTATAGGGATTTTTATAGTGTAACGCAAAAAGATTTATAGCAAATGAAAAACAAATTTTAAGCACGTTTGGAGCACACATCTAGGTTGAGTTTTGTGAACACCTTAACTTATATAGTCTAGACGCTGTAAGTTTCTACGTCTGTCTAAATTGTGCGAAAAGTAGACACTAGATTAGTTAGTGTTCACATGGTGTGCGCTGAATGTTGTATGAGAAAGCGTGCGGAAAGGGCTTGTTAGCCGTAGCAGGCTGGGCTGTCGGCCTGGCCGAAATATGCGCTGGCAGTCACCCTTACCAAACATTTTGCTGCACGCTTCTTGGTAACACACGCGCGTTTCTCTGTTTTGCGCCTTCGCCGACAAATTGGCTGCAATGTTAATGTTGTTGGTTTAAAACAAAAGCGACGCTTGGTAGGACAATAAATGCAACGGCCGAGAACAACAGCGGCAATAACAATGCCACAATGCCCTCAGGGGGGGTTGGGCAACCGTTCATTAAAGACAAATGACACAAACCTGCACCATGGATGTGCCCTCGCTCCCTCTCTCGCTCCCTCTCTCTCTCGCTCTCTCTCTCTCTGTCTCTCTGTATATGGGCACGCTCAATTAAACACGATCGTTGTCGGTAGCCAAATGTTGCTAATTACTACAATAGTGCTAGCAATTGGCGAAAGTGCCTCGACAAAGTGCTGCAAAATGCAACCAGTGTTGGTCAACCGCAATATACAGCATAATTCTAGTACTTAACTGAGCAACTAATAATAATGTAGTGCAAAACTTTGTAATTGACAGAAGAAGACATCAACGAACCCTTGTATAGATTGAGTACAGTGTACATAGATGTGCACTTTAGCTGAAAATATATCGATAGTTTGCCACTCGATGGTATCGGTAGTTGAAACTATCCTTAGTTGGGTGTTTATAAGACTTGAAACCTATAAAGCGCACTTAAAATGAGCTCATCCATGCTAGTAATATAAAAAAGATCAGAGCATTGATTTATCCGTGTTTAATATATGTTTAATATGCGATGTTTGCCAATGTTTACTTAAGGATCCTTTTTAGCGACTTAACGATAAACTTCTCAGTAGTTTGAAAGTGAACCAAGAATCATGCATGCCAAAAATCAGTTTCTTACCTGAATTATTGTTGGCTTAAATCATTATTTTTTCGATTTGCGGGAATGGAGAGGAGTCTTTCAGTAAACTTGATTTGTGTATAGCATATACAATAATATACACTCAGGTCTGCGTAAAAGTGGGCAATAATTTCTATTTAGTAACAACAATTGCTTAATTTAAGAAATTTAGAAAAAAAAATTAAAAGCCCTGCTCAACGATTTTCGAAAATCCACCCCCAAGGGCAGAATATTGGTAAAAATATAAGTTTGCTTTCTTGTGATTGGCTTCAAATTCATGAAGTTCTACACTGAATATCATCAAGGCGTTTCTCCCAACATTGGAAATCTGTTTTATGGGTGGATAATAGGGCTTAAGGTCCATTGAGCGAATATATTTTATGAATTACTTAGTTGCAAGGCTAAAAACAACAAATAAATCGACAAATGCTTCATCGATTTCAAAAATCTGCCCCTCGGGTGGATAATTGGTTGAAACTTTGAAGTTCGGGCCCTATTGTAATGGAAGTAACAATATAGAATCTTAAGACATCGAATTTGACTTGGGATACGCTGGCTAATAGCTTCTAGTATACAATGTAAATGCAATATAGATCTCGAATTCTTGTTAAGGACCAATTGATGGATTCAGTTACAGAGCTCTTTACACGTTAACAGATTTCAATAAAGGTTGGCTTATTTTCCCCCCCTTTGACTTCTAGGCACTCGAAATTTGTCTATATCTTTATAATTTGTCAATATCTCAACGCATCATTTCATAAATAATAATTGCATAAAATTCATGTATAAATTAAAGGCGCGAACATAAAATAAGAAAATTATGGAGCGGCTTGCATGGTGGTCGTTATCGATACCATCATCATCAGCATCGGCATCGGTATACTATGAGTACTTTTGGACGTTCGTTTGATATGCAAACTTTGGCATCTGATGGATAGATGGATAGGGCGCCCGTCGGGAATTGCGACTGTGATTGGGGATTTCGCCTGGTACATTTATGAAATGAAGCTGAAATATTGGCTGCTTACTGTGCTGTAACATCAATTTGCATGGAAATCAGCAACAAACTGCCGCCTGTCAAAGTACCCGCTTTTGCGCCGCACCACACGCGCCCTGTCACCTCACCTCACCGCGCCGCAACCCCACCCCATCACCGGCTCAGCTTGGCTCCACAAACATACGGAAACATAAACTTCAATTAATCGCATATTTTTGTATATGAAGCGACACCCGCGCCCGTCTCCCCCGGCCAGGCACCACAATTTGCTTAAGCAATCAACAGGGCTGCAAGTAGGGAGCTTGATGGAATGATGGATGACTGAGAAGGGGACTATAGCTGGGAGTGTATACGAGATTCCTTGACAGCAACTACAAAACTCTAAACTGGTTTAAGCGCAGCAATATTTGGTAAATATCAATCAAATTATCATAAATCGCTGTTTCAGAAGAGCTCGTATTTAGGCCACTTCCAATTTCCGATTCCCAAAACAAGAACATTCGGAATGGAAATTCTAGTTAGCTGATTATAATTCCCATAAGCGATTGGGTCTTTGGTTTGATAAAATTATAGTCAAATCTAACGAAGGTGTGAAGTTAAAGTCTCAGACGATTTGAATGGCCTTTTTAAGACTTTAAATTTTTTGATTGAAAGTTATACCAAGGGACGCATCCAGAACGGGGATCATTCACCGACTCCTGCGGATTTTAGCTTTACAGATATCCTAGCTAGAAATAACAGCCAGTTATCTTTATGTTCCTATGACTAAACAAAATAACTCATAAAAGAAAGATATGGATACTCATTCGACTTTGCCATATTTTAATTTAAAGTATACTCATTCGATTTTGATTTATAAAATGCGTAATCTTGCTGAAAGCCCTGGTATCCATAGCTAAGTCTATAAGCCAACTTATAGTTTTAACTGTTAACAAATATTCAGTTGAAGGCCCTTTCAGCCATTGCTAAGGCACACATACATATCATATAGTTTTAAGTAAGTGATTAGTTCTTAAATAAATAAATAAATCAACATTATATAAATAACTTAAATAAATAAATAAATACAATTCTTTCAGTTGGTTAGTTTTCTCCAAATATATTTAAAAATATCAAAATAAAATGGGGTGTACATAAATAAATGAATTTACCACCAGATATGGTTAGCTGGCTTAGAATCTCATATAAATTGCATATAAGTCTTCAATGTCCTTTTACTAACTAACTTTCGACACATGAAACTACTCAATAGTTTAATTGTTTATATTGAAACTACATAATTATCTGATTTTGATCAAGTTCTATCAATTGGTAAATAGCATTATGATCGTCCGATTGTTTTCATGGTACCCAAATGATATAACCATTCAATCTGTACTAAGCTCCTTCACCTATAGGTCTAACTATAGTCTATGGACTTAAAACTGAAAAACACAGGGTAGATATATGGCTCAGCTTCAGTTCTGATCAAAAATATACATATGTTCTCGTACTCTATGGTTTTGAAAATGTCTGCGTTACACATTCCTACACAAATTGAAATACCCTTTGTAGGAGATATACAAATTTGAAGTAAATTGTGCATCTGATAAGAAACATTGGGCAAGATTCGAAGCCCGCAATATTAGTTCAAAAAACGTCGGAATAGAATTATTTTGGGTTGTTTTTACTTCAGGCATGCCACGATGCCCTCCATTACTATCTGAGCGCATTTACCAGCTAAATACAGAGAACAACTTGCAAATTTAGTGGGTTGACCGAGCGAACCGGAAGAACGCCTACGAATCAGGATTCGTTTTTTGGGTTGACTCGAAATTGCAAACGGAAGAAGAAACTCCTTGCTGAAGACAGCTTATGGCTGGCCCCAATTTACTACTCGCTGTGCATTTAGTTAAACAAATGTGCAATTTGCAACAACAACAACAACAACAAATTTCATTCCAAAACCAATTCGCTTAAAAAGTTCATGCATTATGCTGAAAAAATCAACTTTTTGTTCGCATTTAATTTTGTTGTCATTTTTTCTCCATTTTTTTTTTTGTTCTTTCGATTGCATTTCCGTTGACACTTGCCATATGGCACTTATCAGAGGGGGATGCAGAGGGGTTGGGGGGTGGGGTGGTTGTGTCAAGTGGGCGGCATTATTAATGATAGTTTTGAATGTGTCGCTTACTGATGCATCGTGTAACAAATGGGAGTACAGGGGGAGGTAGAGGCGGGCAGATGATAATCGCATGCCCTGTACAATTTGTCACATTTTGCAATTGTTTGTGTACTATATAGAACAGTATGTATATATACATAAATATATATATATATGTATGTATTTATGTATATGTGAAATTTTAATAAACACTTTGACAGTGAGCGGAAATTGCGCTTAATTGCCGCCACGACCCACAAAGTTGGCTTATTAATAAATATTATAGATATATGAACTTTTTGTAATGAAATTGCACTTGAATAAAGCTACTACATATATTGTATTTATTTGATAATTGTTAGGTGTATACTTAGGGTATTTCAGCTTCGTTATTGCCTATTTAAGCAGCACGAGCTGAAGCGCAGCAATCCCTAAAAGGCGGCATGCAAATTTCATGTGTTTGTTTTTTGCAGCGATTATATTCAATAATTGTGTGCATTTAGATAAGTTACAAGCCTCGGGGCAACAGGGCGCACAGACAATGCCACAATGCCCCAGACGCAGTGCTGGCCACTTCAGGCGCCGACCAAATGGAGGCCAGTCACGCCATCGCACCCTCCCCAAACCCGAGTCCAATCCAGGACGGAGGCAGAGGCAGAGCCAGCCCCATGCCACAGGCCCAGACGTGTGTAGGTGTTGAAAGCAACTGCAGGCAGGTGCATTGTCATAGTCCCCGTTCCCATTCTCTCTTCCTTTCCCCTGCCACTCACTAACTGACTAACTGGCCGGGGGTAAATTGAGCGCCGTCGCCATCGGCGTCGGCTCAGAAATGTATCGGAAGTCTTTAGTAAAAGTTAAATAGAAAGCATATAGAAGATTTATATGCAACTCCCCGTTATATTTATGCAAATTCAGCCACGCTCTACCCACCTCCCCGGCCTCTTGAGCGGTCCAAGCTGTTTGTTCCTCATATCTAACCATGGCATTGTTATTTATTAATTTCCACAGACAGTCATGAGAACCATTTTAATAAACGGCCCAAATTCAAGTATATCTGCCTTACTGTATGAATAAATTCATAGAACTGCCGAGCTCACATATATAATGCTATGTATTTGTGTTTACTAAATTGTAAGTACTCCAACTAGATTCTATATCTATTTGACTTAATCCAGCTCCAGCTATCCGCCGACATCTCAGAAGAAGTATGCATTATGTTGAATTTGACTATTTTG
>JBAMCL010000244.1:0-124821 GCA_037075165.1 Hirtodrosophila histrioides
TCTACTAGCTCCCATTCAGCCATATCCTTGCAGATTTTAAAAGGACCTTGTGCGTTAGGATCGTAAGGACCTACTCTATCGATTGGCATTCAAGGATTATGGGGTCATCTAAGGACCATCGACTTGTAAATTTTCAGTCCGAGGGCGAAAGGAATCGTGCTCAAAATACAAAATACTCAATATCTTGGGAACTACAAGGACGAATTTGATGTCCTTTGGCCAGTTGGTAGCCCTGATAATGCCAAGTTGTCTGACACAGGACTCGTCAGGATAGGCAAGGATACGGCCGAGAAATCGCTAATTTTCTGTATAGAGAAAAGTCCTTATTTCTCAGCTCCTTTAAGGATCTTAGTCCTTTGTTGATTATTTTCGGATATGGGATGAAGTGCTCTATCTTTTTGCCAAAGGACATCAAAATCGTCCTTGAAACAACCGAGTTACAGGCGATCTTGTGATTTTTGATCAATTTTTCTGACCAAACCCCTTGCAAAAAATTGAAGTGTTTTTTTCGGAGAGGTCCTAAAAATTCTTGAATGCCAATCGATAGTCCTGATTCCTACGAGTACAGAAATGTATGGGTTTTCGAAATCCTTAAGGATTTGGCCGAGCTATAGCTAAAACCATGCCGCAAGATTTAGATAGCTAGCTTTAGATCAGCAGCCCTAAAGTATGCAACAAAGATTTCGAATTTCTGCACAAATACATAGTACTGTTTCTACTAGCTCCCATTCTGCCATATCCTTGCAGATTTGAAAAGGACCTTGTGCGTTAGGATCGTAAGGACCTACTCTATCGATTGGCATTCAAGGATTATGGGGTCATCTAAGGACCATCGACTTGTAAATTTTCAGTCCGAGGGCGAAAGGAATCGTGCTCAAAATACAAAATACTCAATATCTTGGGAACTACAAGGACGAATTTGATGTCCTTTGGCCAGTTGGTAGCCCTGATAATGCCAAGTTGTCTGACACTGGACTCGTCAGGATAGGCAAGGATACGGCCTAGAAATCGCTAATTTTCTGTATAGAGAAAAGTCCTTATTTCTCAGCTCCTTTAAGGATCAGAGTCCTTTGTTGATTATATTCGGATATGGGATGAAGTGCTCTATCTTTTTGCCAAAGGACATCAAAATCGTCCTTGAAACGACCGAGTTACAGGCGATCTTGTGATTTTTGATCAATTTTTCTGACCAAACCCCTTGCAAAAAATTGAAGTGTTTTTTTCGGAGAGGTCCTGAAAATTCTTGAATGCCAATCGATAGTCCTGATTCCTACGAGTACAGAAATGTATGGGTTTTCGAAATCCTTAAGGATTTGGCCGAGCTATAGCTAAAACCATGCCGCAAGATTTAGATAGCTAGCTTTAGATCAGCAGCCCTAAAGTATGCAACAAAGATTTCGAATTTCTGCACAAATACATAGTACTGTTTCTACTAGCTCCCATTCTGCCATATCCTTGCAGATTTTAAAAGGACCTTGTGCGTTAGGATCGTAAGGACCTACTCTATCGATTGGCATTCAAGGATTATGGGGTCATCTAAGGACCATCGACTTGTAAATTTTCAGTCCGAGGGCGAAAGGAATCGTGCTCAAAATACAAAATACTCAATATCTTGGGAACTACAAGGACGAATTTGATGTCCTTTGGCCAGTTGGTAGCCCTGATAATGCCAAGTTGTCTGACACAGGACTCGTCAGGGTAGGCAAGGATACGGCCGAGAAATCGCTAATTTTCTGTATAGAGAAAAGTCCTTATTTCTCAGCTCCTTTAAGGATCTTAGTCCTTTGTTGATTATTTTCGGATATGGGATGAAGTGCTCTATCTTTTTGCCAAAGGACATCAAAATCGTCCTTGAAACAACCGAGTTACAGGCGATCTTGTGATTTTTGATCAATTTTTCTGACCTACCCCCTTGCAAAAAATTGAAGTGTTTTTTTCGGAGAGGTCCTAAAAATTCTTGAATGCCAATCGATAGTCCTGATTCCTACGAGTACAGAAATGTATGGGTTTTCGAAATCCTTAAGGATTTGGCCGAGCTATAGCTAAAACCATGCCGCAAGATTTAGATAGCTAGCTTTAGATCAGCAGCCCTAAAGTATGCAACAAAGATTTCGAATTTCTGCACAAATACATAGTACTGTTTCTACTAGCTCCCATTCTGCCATATCCTTGCAGATTTGAAAAGGACCTTGGCGTTAGGATCGTAAGGACCTACTCTATCGATTGGCATTCAAGGATTATGGGGTCATCTAAGGACCATCGACTTGTAAATTTTCAGTCCGAGGGCGAAAGGAATCGTGCTCAAAATACAAAATACTCAATATCTTGGGAACTACAAGGACGAATTTGATGTCCTTTGGCCAGTTGGTAGCCCTGATAATGCCAAGTTGTCTGACACAGGACTCGTCAGGATAGGCAAGGATACGGCCTAGAAATCGCTAATTTTCTGTATAGAGAAAAGTCCTTATTTCTCAGCTCCTTTAAGGATCATAGTCCTTTGTTGATTATATTCGGATATGGGATGAAGTGCTCTATCTTTTTGCCAAAGGACATCAAAATCGTCCTTGAAACGACCGAGTTACAGGCGATCTTGTGATTTTTGATCAATTTTTCTGACCTAACCCCTTGCAAAAAATTGAAGTGTTTTTTTCGGAGAGGTCCTGAAAATTCTTGAATGCCAATCGATAGTCCTGATTCCTACGAGTACAGAAATGTATGGGTTTTCGAAATCCTTAAGGATTTGGCCGAGCTATAGCTAAAACCATGCCGCAAGATTTAGATAGCTAGCTTTAGATCAGCAGCCCTAAAGTATGCAACAAAGATTTTGAATTTCTGCACAAATACATAGTACTGTTTCTACTAGCTCCCATTCTGCCATATCCTTGCAGATTTTAAAAGGACCTTGTGCGTTAGGATCGTAAGGACCTACTCTATCGATTGGCATTCAAGGATTATGGGGTCATCTAAGGACCATCGACTTGTAAATTTTCAGTCCGAGGGCGAAAGGAATCGTGCTCAAAATACAAAATACTCAATATCTTGGGAACTACAAGGACGAATTTGATGTCCTTTGGCCAGTTGGTAGCCCTGATAATGCCAAGTTGTCTGACACAGGACTCGTCAGGATAGGCAAGGATACGGCCGAGAAATCGCTAATTTTCTGTATAGAGAAAAGTCCTTATTTCTCAGCTCCTTTAAGGATCTTAGTCCTTTGTTGATTATTTTCGGATATGGGATGAAGTGCTCTATCTTTTTGCCAAAGGACATCAAAATCGTCCTTGAAACGACCGAGTTACAGGCGATCTTGTGATTTTTGATCAATTTTTCTGACCTACCCCCTTGCAAAAAATTGAAGTGTTTTTTTCGGAGAGGTCCTAAAAATTCTTGAATGCCAATCGATAGTCCTGATTCCTACGAGTACAGAAATGTATGGGTTTTCGAAATCCTTAAGGATTTGGCCGAGCTATAGCTAAAACCATGCCGCAAGATTTAGATAGCTAGCTTTAGATCAGCAGCCCTAAAGTATGCAACAAAGATTTCGAATTTCTGCACAAATACATAGTACTGTTTCTACTAGCTCCCATTCTGCCATATCCTTGCAGATTTTAAAAGGACCTTGTGCGTTAGGATCGTAAGGACCTACTCTATCGATTGGCATTCAAGGATTATGGGGTCATCTAAGGACCATCGACTTGTAAATTTTCAGTCCGAGGGCGAAAGGAATCGTGCTCAAAATACAAAATACTCAATATCTTGGGAACTACAAGGACGAATTTGATGTCCTTTGGCCAGTTGGTAGCCCTGATAATGCCAAGTTGTCTGACACAGGACTCGTCAGGATAGGCAAGGATACGGCCGAGAAATCGCTAATTTTCTGTATAGAGAAAAGTCCTTATTTCTCAGCTCCTTTAAGGATCTTAGTCCTTTGTTGATTATTTTCGGATATGGGATGAAGTGCTCTATCTTTTTGCCAAAGGACATCAAAATCGTCCTTGAAACGACCGAGTTACAGGCGATCTTGTGATTTTTGATCAATTTTTCTGACCTAACCCCTTGCAAAAAATTGAAGTGTTTTTTTCGGAGAGGTCCTAAAAATTCTTGAATGCCAATCGATAGTCCTGATTCCTACGAGTACAGAAATGTATGGGTTTTCGAAATCCTTAAGGATTTGGCCGAGCTATAGCTAAAACCATGCCGCAAGATTTAGATAGCTAGCTTTAGATCAGCAGCCCTAAAGTATGCAACAAAGATTTCGAATTTCTGCACAAATACATAGTACTGTTTCTACTAGCTCCCATTCTGCCATATCCTTGCAGATTTGAAAAGGACCTTGTGCGTTAGGATCGTAAGGACCTACTCTATCGATTGGCATTCAAGGATTATGGGGTCATCTAAGGACCATCGACTTGTAAATTTTCAGTCCGAGGGCGAAAGGAATCGTGCTCAAAATACAAAATACTCAATATCTTGGGAACTACAAGGACGAATTTGATGTCCTTTGGCCAGTTGGTAGCCCTGATAATGCCAAGTTGTCTGACACAGGACTCGTCAGGATAGGCAAGGATACGGCCGAGAAATCGCTAATTTTCTGTATAGAGAAAAGTCCTTATTTCTCAGCTCCTTTAAGGATCTTAGTCCTTTGTTGATTATATTCGGATATGGGATGAAGTGCTCTATCTTTTTGCCAAAGGACATCAAAATCGTCCTTGAAACGACCGAGTTACAGGCGATCTTGTGATTTTTGATCAATTTTTCTGACCTACCCCCTTGCAAAAAATTGAAGTGTTTTTTTCGGAGAGGTCCTGAAAATTCTTGAATGCCAATCGATAGTCCTGATTCCTACGAGTACAGAAATGTATGGGTTTTCGAAATCCTTAAGGATTTGGCCGAGCTATAGCTAAAACCATGCCGCAAGATTTAGATAGCTAGCTTTAGATCAGCAGCCCTAAAGTATGCAACAAAGATTTTGAATTTCTGCACAAATACATAGTACTGTTTCTACTAGCTCCCATTCTGCCATATCCTTGCAGATTTTAAAAGGACCTTGTGCGTTAGGATCGTAAGGACCTACTCTATCGATTGGCATTCAAGGATTATGGGGTCATCTAAGGACCATCGACTTGTAAATTTTCAGTCCGAGGGCGAAAGGAATCGTGCTCAAAATACAAAATACTCAATATCTTGGGAACTACAAGGACGAATTTGATGTCCTTTGGCCAGTTGGTAGCCCTGATAATGCCAAGTTGTCTGACACAGGACTCGTCAGGATAGGCAAGGATACGGCCGAGAAATCGCTAATTTTCTGTATAGAGAAAAGTCCTTATTTCTCAGCTCCTTTAAGGATCTTAGTCCTTTGTTGATTATTTTCGGATATGGGATGAAGTGCTCTATCTTTTTGCCAAAGGACATCAAAATCGTCCTTGAAACGACCGAGTTACAGGCGATCTTGTGATTTTTGATCAATTTTTCTGACCTACCCCCTTGCAAAAAATTGAAGTGTTTTTTTCGGAGAGGTCCTAAAAATTCTTGAATGCCAATCGATAGTCCTGATTCCTACGAGTACAGAAATGTATGGGTTTTCGAAATCCTTAAGGATTTGGCCGAGCTATAGCTAAAACCATGCCGCAAGATTTAGATAGCTAGCTTTAGATCAGCAGCCCTAAAGTATGCAACAAAGATTTCGAATTTCTGCACAAATACATAGTACTGTTTCTACTAGCTCCCATTCTGCCATATCCTTGCAGATTTTAAAAGGACCTTGTGCGTTAGGATCGTAAGGACCTACTCTATCGATTGGCATTCAAGGATTATGGGGTCATCTAAGGACCATCGACTTGTAAATTTTCAGTCCGAGGGCGAAAGGAATCGTGCTCAAAATACAAAATACTCAATATCTTGGGAACTACAAGGACGAATTTGATGTCCTTTGGCCAGTTGGTAGCCCTGATAATGCCAAGTTGTCTGACACTGGACTCGTCAGGATAGGCAAGGATACGGCCTAGAAATCGCTAATTTTCTGTATAGAGAAAAGTCCTTATTTCTCAGCTCCTTTAAGGATCATAGTCCTTTGTTGATTATATTCGGATATGGGATGAAGTGCTCTATCTTTTTGCCAAAGGACATCAAAATCGTCCTTGAAACGACCGAGTTACAGGCGATCTTGTGATTTTTGATCAATTTTTCTGACCAAACCCCTTGCAAAAAATTGAAGTGTTTTTTTCGGAGAGGTCCTGAAAATTCTTGAATGCCAATCGATAGTCCTGATTCCTACGAGTACAGAAATGTATGGGTTTTCGAAATCCTTAAGGATTTGGCCGAGCTATAGCTAAAACCATGCCGCAAGATTTAGATAGCTAGCTTTAGATCAGCAGCCCTAAAGTATGCAACAAAGATTTCGAATTTCTGCACAAATACATAGTACTGTTTCTACTAGCTCCCATTCTGCCATATCCTTGCAGATTTTAAAAGGACCTTGTGCGTTAGGATCGTAAGGACCTACTCTATCGATTGGCATTCAAGGATTATGGGGTCATCTAAGGACCATCGACTTGTAAATTTTCAGTCCGAGGGCGAAAGGAATCGTGCTCAAAATACAAAATACTCAATATCTTGGGAACTACAAGGACGAATTTGATGTCCTTTGGCCAGTTGGTAGCCCTGATAATGCCAAGTTGTCTGACACAGGACTCGTCAGGATAGGCAAGGATACGGCCGAGAAATCGCTAATTTTCTGTATAGAGAAAAGTCCTTATTTCTCAGCTCCTTTAAGGATCTTAGTCCTTTGTTGATTATTTTCGGATATGGGATGAAGTGCTCTATCTTTTTGCCAAAGGACATCAAAATCGTCCTTGAAACGACCGAGTTACAGGCGATCTTGTGATTTTTGATCAATTTTTCTGACCTACCCCCTTGCAAAAAATTGAAGTGTTTTTTTCGGAGAGGTCCTAAAAATTCTTGAATGCCAATCGATAGTCCTGATTCCTACGAGTACAGAAATGTATGGGTTTTCGAAATCCTTAAGGATTTGGCCGAGCTATAGCTAAAACCATGCCGCAAGATTTAGATAGCTAGCTTTAGATCAGCAGCCCTAAAGTATGCAACAAAGATTTCGAATTTCTGCACAAATACATAGTACTGTTTCTACTAGCTCCCATTCTGCCATATCCTTGCAGATTTTAAAAGGACCTTGTGCGTTAGGATCGTAAGGACCTACTCTATCGATTGGCATTCAAGGATTATGGGGTCATCTAAGGACCATCGACTTGTAAATTTTCAGTCCGAGGGCGAAAGGAATCGTGCTCAAAATACAAAATACTCAATATCTTGGGAACTACAAGGACGAATTTGATGTCCTTTGGCCAGTTGGTAGCCCTGATAATGCCAAGTTGTCTGACACAGGACTCGTCAGGATAGGCAAGGATACGGCCGAGAAATCGCTAATTTTCTGTATAGAGAAAAGTCCTTATTTCTCAGCTCCTTTAAGGATCTTCGTCCTTTGTTGATTATTTTCGGATTTGGGATGAAGTGCTCTATCTTTTTGCCAAAGGACATCAAAATCGTCCTTGAAACAACCGAGTTACAGGCGATCTTGTGATTTTTGATCAATTTTTCTGACCTACCCCCTTGCAAAAAAGTGAAGTGTTTTTTTCGGAGAGGTCCTGAAGATTCTTGAATGCCAATCGATAGTCCTGATTCCTACGAGTACAGAAATGTATGTGTTGTCGAAATCTTTAAGGATTTGTGGGATTACGATTGAAATAGGTCGTCATATTCAACATAATGCGTTTTAATCTAAATGTTTCGCCGGGCAACGCTGGCGAAATCGTTTATGAAAGTTAAATAATTTTGGAACTCTAACGTACTGAATGGAGTAATTGCATGTTTTATATTGAAAATAAAATCGTTATATGGCATATTAGGTATTTGTATATCGCATTTATTTTAAATGATTCATATATATATATATATATATATATATATATGTATATATATATATATACTTTTGCAAATAATTATTATAAATATATATAGTATATATAGATTTTTTGTTGCATTGTATTACATATGTATGTATGTATAATAAACAAATAAATCGACAAAGAGTACAGTATTTTGCTAATATAAACGTTTATATATATATATATATTGTAACCATTTACCGCTGTAAACATACATGTGTTTCCATTTTCTTTTTATTTTGTTTTTTGTATTTTGTTTTTTTTTATAATATATTCTTTAGATTTCATATTGAACTATGGAAAGAAACGATTACATTAATTTATTTAATTAGAAAAATAATAATAATTGGAATATAAATCACTTTGCGTTGCATTAGGCTATAAATTTCAAATATATTCTCATATATACTAAATAATTTTTTTGTTTTTTGTTTTTGTGTAAAAAATATATTTATATTTATATATATATTTATTTTGTATTGTGTATTTTTTATAAATGGGTGTGTATTTATATTTGAGAGCTTTGCTTAGTTGGGGTTGCTATATGTTCGTAGCACGTAGAGTCGAAATTGGCCAACAACATGTTCATCGAAGCTCTGGAATATGTAGATATATATATATTTATATATATATATATATATATATATATATATAGCAGCCCTAACTGGGTGCTAATTGTGTTTTTTTGTTTATAATGTTGTTTAGCATAATAAATTGTTTAATATTTCATATGAAAAGTTGGGAGAATGAAAGAAGCGTCTGCTGTTTAACTTGCTTTGAAATTGGACACAGTTCTAAACGACTGTCAATGGTCCGGAATGGGCTATGGTTTTAGGCAATTCGTACTACATTATATATATAGTATTATATAACATATATATTTAGATATACAGATACATATACATATATATAAGTAAAGGTATGTATGCAAATAGTTGTGGTAGTTTTATCAGTAAGTAGTATACTAGGAATAGAGCATAGTCTAATAAATTCATACTTTTCGTTATTCGTTCATTAGCTATATATATATATACATATATATCTATATATAGTACATACATAGAGACACACATGTTAGATACATATGTGCAATGTACATACATACATATATACATATATGTATGTGTGTATTATATGCAACAATAATACGCCAAACAGTTTGAGAAGCGCTTTGTGAAGGGTTTGAGAAGTACTTGGTTAAGCTTACAGTTTTGTTTGTGGTTTCGTTTAGTTTCGTTTTTATGTACATTGAGAATTTGTTGTTGCACAAAATGCTATAGCACATATGGAGATTGTTTTTTTGTTTTTTTTGTGATTTTGAATATATATATATATAGTATGTATACATATACATATATGTAGTTAGTAACAACAAATACATAAATATATTTATAAGTAAATACAAACATTTATGCATACCTAACTATCATCGTATAAATGAATAATATATATATATACTATATATACTCGTATATATGTGTATAAATTGTTTTGTATCGGCAAAGTTTCTTGAAGAATGTTCATTGTGTCCATTTAATACAATTGGTGTTGTTTTTTTTTTCTTTTTGTTGGTATGGGTTTGGTTGTGTATATATATATATATACTATATACATATATATGTATGTGTGTGTGTGTGTGTGTATGGTTGTTGTTGGGTTTTTAAAATTAGGCAATTTACAGTTGGTTGGTACATATACATACATATATAAAAAATGTTTAATTACAACTAGGCAATCGAAATCACTTATTTGAGACATCGCGTGCGTGTGCTTCGTGTAAACCTTTACAGTTTGGGAGTCACTTGGGAGTCCTGCGCTGCCTCTGCCACCACCTCTACCTTCACCTCCACCTCCACCTCCACTCAGCCCCAGAGCATGTGCACCAGCATGGCGCACAGGAAGGTAACAAACAAAAATGAGACGACCATAAAGACGGCCTTCTGCTGATCCGTTAGACGCTTCCTGTTGCAGTAGAGCGTTGTCAGCTTGGAGACGAGGCGCCTCACTATGTTGCCGTGTTGCAGGCTGCCGTTGCTGTTGCTGCTGGCGAAGCTGCTGGTGCCACCCTGGCCAGCGGCGGCGGCGGCATGAGGCATGTGATGCGCATGGTGCATGTGGTGCGAGTGGTGCATGTGATGTTGGTGGTGCATGTGATGCGCAGCAGCACTGTTGCCGCGCAGCAGCAACGTGGAGCCGGTCGTGGCAGACGCCGAGCCCGAGTTGGCAGCCTCAGCGTTGCAAGCCTGATGCTGCTGGTGGTGATGATGATGGTGGTGATGATGATGATGCAGCGGATCGTTGCAAGCATTGAAACTGGCATTGGACAGCTCCTGCTGCAGCCGGCCAATTGCCTGTGGATCGGCGCCAACGCCGCTGCTGCCGCTGATGGCCGAGGCGCTCACCGAACGCGGATGCACTCCGCTGGCCGAGCCGTTGGTCGCCGACAGTTTGCGGCTGTTGCGCTGCGTGGCATGCGCCGCCGGTGCGGCCGGGCCGGCGCCATGCAAATGCTGGCAGGCAGCCGCGCTGGCTTTCAGCTCGCTGGCCACCTGGTAACGCAGCGCCGTCGAGGGCTGGCCATGGAAGAGGTCGCCGCCGGCAGTCACACGCACCGGACAGACACGAAACTGGTAGCAGGTGCCCGCCGCCAGATTGTCAATGGTGAACTTGGTCTCGGGGCCGCGATACAGCTGCCTATACTCCTGGTTGCTTAGCGCGACGGGTGCACCATTGCTGCTGCCACTACCACTGCTGCTGCGCGCCTTGGGCGAGTCCGTGGAGTCCGCCTCAGAGGCGACAACAGCATATTGCAGCTCATACTCGACGCGATCGTGGAAACTGTTCTTGGAATGCTGCCACTCGAGTGTCAGCTGCATGGCCAGCTGCCCGGCCTGGTCCAGCAGGCAGACGCTGCTCTCGTGCACCACACGCGGCGCCTTAATGTTCGCCGGCAGCGTGGCGCTCGTCTCGAACACATACTCCTCGGAGAAGTCGCCAGCGCCGGCGCGATCCGTTTGCGCATAGACGCGGAATGTGTAGCTGCTGCGCTCCTGAAGCTTGTGCACCTTGCACATGCAGTTGGTGCCCGAGTAGACGCTCTGGAACTGCTTGGCGCGTGCCACATACATTTCCACATAGTACTTGGTAAAGTCCGCGCCACCACCATTAGCAGCTCCAGCTGCACCATTGCCGGCAGCAGCGTTATTGCCGCCCGTTTTGCCATTCTCGCCCCACTTGAGCTTGATGTAGTTGTGGCCAGCACCGCTGCACTCCAGCCTGGGCGGTGCTGGGGGCGCCGGCTGCGTTGTAAACTTCACATAGGCGCCGAATACACCAGCGCCAATGGCGTTGACCGCCTGCACCCGTAACTTGTAGCTGGACACGGGCGTCAGGCCAGAGACCGTGTAGCGTGTGCAGGCATCGGGTGTGGCAATTGTACGCTCGCCACACTCAATGTTGTAGCTGCAGATGGGCGAGCCATGCGCCGGCGGCTGCATCCAGTTAATTATCACGTCATGGGCGGTATACTCGTAGCCCAGCATCTGCGGGGCGCCCGGCACGGCGGCGGGCGTTGATACGCAGACCACATCCGTGGCGGAGCCAGTGCCGGCCGCATTGGTGGCCAGCACGCGCAGATAGTAGCGCGTGTAGGGCATCAGGTTGCGCAGCTCCACATTGGTCTGGGCGCCCTGGTAGCAGCCATGGAACTGTGTGCTGGCCGGCTCTTCTGCCGGCTCCTCCAGCTGCTGGCTGGCACTCTGCAGGCTGTAGCCGGTCACGGGCGAGCCATTGTGCTTGGCCGGTGGCTGCCAGTTGACGCTTAAATGTGTGGCGGACTTGACCAGCACTTGGAGCGTCTCGGGCGCGGCGGGTGGCGCTGCGGCGGCTGTGAAGCGCAGCCACTGGGACCAGTTGCTTGGACCAATGCGATTAATGGCACGCGCCTGGACCTCGTAGATGCCGCCGGGCAGCAGATGCTGTGCCACAAAGTAGTCCTGTTTGCCGCGATAGACATTCTGTGGCGGTTGACCCTGTGCCTGCAGCACGACATCCAGGTGGCGCAGTTGCGCCTCAAACTCCAAGACGGGGGCGCCACCATCATACTCCGGCTGGCTGAAGCGCAGCAGGGCCGCATAAGGCGTTGGCGGCGAGTCGCAGTGTGGCGGCGGCGGTGCGGCCGGCGGCACTGCCTCTGTGGTGACATGGCCAATGTCCGAGAAAGTACTCTGGCCGGCGGGTCCCTCGCAGCAGGCGCGCAGCTGGTAGGTGGTGCCCGGCTGTAGGCGTTCGCACATGGCCTCGGTTTCGTTGCCCGAGTAGATGCGCTCAAAGCTAGGGCCGGCGCTCAGCTCCAGATGGTAGCGTAGTATATCGGCACCGCCAGTGTCTGTGGGCGGCTCCCAGCGCGCCTTGAAGTGTGTGCCATGTATCTTGCCCTTGGCATGCGGCTTGCCCGGCCGCCCTGGACACTCGGAAGCGGTGCTGTAGCTAACCTCCGGCGACCAAGGCGAGACGCCGGCATCGTTCTCGGCGCGCAGGCGGAACTGGTAGCTGGTGGCGCGTTGGAGTGGCAGGCACTCGTAGTGTGTGTCGCCGCCCTTGTATCTGTTCAGGTAACCATGTCCGGAGTCGCTGTCCTGCATTTGCAGCAGAAAGTCACCATCCTGGGCGCGGCGATCCCACACCAGACGCAGCGAGCTGGAGCTGCACGCCTGCAGCATTGGCGCCTTGGGCGCCGTGGGCGGATTGCCAGCGGTGCTATAGCTGCTCACCGGCGAGTAGATGGACTGACCCACCTCATTGACGGCCGCCAGACGAAAGCTGTAGACGGTCGTGGGCTGCAGCTTATTAAGCACATAGTGCTTGGCCTTGATCTTGGCCAGCTCAACGAACTGCAGTGCATTGCCGCGCCCCTCGTCATACTCCAGCAGATAGTGCTGAATGCTGGCACCGTTCGCCGCCGGCGCCACCCAGCGCAGATTGATGGTGCTCTTGGTGCGCGACACTAGCTTTGGCGGCAGCGGCTGATCCGGCTCACAGGCCGGCGTCTTGAACTCGGTGGGCTCGCTAACGCTGCCCTGCAGCTGCTGATAGTGCACCTGCAGCCGCACAAGATACTCCTGCCCTGGCTGCAGATCCTGCACAATGCACTCGTACGCCTCGCCGCGATACAGACTCTTGTATTTGCACTGTTTACCCGAGTCGCTGAGCAGCACCTGGTAGCGCAGATCTCGCACGTTCACCAGGAGTGCGTCCGTAATGGCTGGCGATACCCAAATGATTTTGGCGGCACGTGAGCTCACATCGATCACCTCTGGCTTCTCGATGGCGGAGATTTGATCGACTATCGTGGCTTGGTAGTCCTCCTCATCCTCGGCAGCCAAGCTGGATGTATCCTCGCCATCCTCCGAGGTGCCCACTGAGCTGGCGCCGCCCACGCTGCTGCCAGCACGCTGTGGCAGCACCTGTTGCACAGCTGAGTTAGGAACGTTGCCGTTGCGCTGCTGCTGCTGCAGTTGTTGTTGCTGCTGCTGCTGCTGCTGCGATTGTGCCTGCTGCTGCTGCGGCAGGCGGCGTCCATGATTGTGCATGTGATTGTTGTTGTTGTGCTGATGCTGTGCCATTGGAATGTTGTTGTTGTTATTGTTGTTGCTGTGATGCCCATTGATGTCACTGCGGCGCGGAGAGGGCGAGTGCGTGGGCGTGGACATGGCAGAGTCTAAGAGCAAATAAATAGGGTTGTTAATCCATTCAATATACAATACTGCGTCCAAATGAAACCTGGAGTGGTCAGCTTAAACTTTGTGGACTTGAGTTGGTACTTAGGACTGCCTACAACATCTATCTCAACTTTCATGTCAATATCTTTTATCATTAACAAGTTACGCTTGTTTTCCGTAACAGCAAAAAGGTTTTTCTGCAGAAACTTAATGTGTATTTAGATTGGAATACATGAAAGAGTTCTTTAGAGATAAAAAGTGCAACGTCGGGAAAGATATTAACTGCTGAGCAATACGTCAGGGGTATTCAAAATAATATGATATTAAAAGATCATAGATTGACAATGAGAAACCTTGCGGATCTTCTAAATATTTCAAATAATATGATTTTAAAAGAGCCTAAGGCGAATTACATTTTAGTTAGGATCAATTGAAGAACCTATATTTGAATAATTTGGAAGGTTGAATAATATAAGTACATTGTATTGGAGGAGGATTTCCTTTAAGAAGATTCAATTAATTGGAAGAATAAATAGAAAGGTTTAATCTTTCCTTCTTTTCCTTAGATTTTTCTGGGCTTCTTTGTTAAATACATAAGTGTAATTTCTCAGTAGGGAGGAAAACTTTGAAGGAAATAACATTTATTTCGAAAAATATGTGAAAAATACTATATAGCTTAAGAATTTTTAAATCCATTTTGAACCTTATGGAAATCGTAGTTTTATTTATTTGTATTGTCTAAAGATTGCTTCAAAGTAAATGAATTTCATGCGAAAGAACTTACTAAGGGTTTAAAATTGTCCTTTCTTTTGACAAATGTCCTGGTTCTATTTGGAACCTTCAGGATCTACTTTAAATCGACTTGAACCGTATCAAAACATTGGCATAATTGTATTGTATTATATTGTATTGGAGGGGGCATACTTTGAACTAGATGACATTGATTGGGAATATGTATAAAAATCTTGAATTTTGTATCCTGAAAGTCCTAGTTTCATTTGGACACAGTAATACTCTATTTTATTTAGGATTGGGTACTCACTCAGCTCGCGCTGCTTTTCCAGTTTGCGCAGCAGCTTCGTGTGCTGCCGCTGGCTGCGCTCGTCCCGGTAGTTGGGCGGCGACGGCGAGTGCGGGGAATGTAAATGCGGCTGTGGCGTTGGCGGTGGCGCCCCGCCGCCAGCTGTCGGCGCGGGCTGCTGCTGTTGGCCGCCCGGCGGCGGTGGGGGCGCTGGCATGTGATAGTGTGGCGGTCCATTGCCAGCCGGGCCGGGTCCGGGCGGATAGCCCGGCAGCGGCGTATAAAAATGCGATGTGCCATTGGCACTTATCTAAAGTTGAAACCGAAAGAGGGGAAAAACGTTAATGAAATCGCGTTAAATTGCATTTATTATTGTTGGGGAGTACTTTAAAAACAACTTTGTGAGTTGTTGACGTGGTCGTCGTCGTTTTAGTCTCTTGCGGCTTCATTTCGAAGCGACTGTGCCAAAAATTACCACGTCAACGAATAAATATGGAGGAATATAAATAAACCAACAGCGACTGCGGGGACTGATAACACAATCACGAAGGAAGAGCCCGAAATCTTATCACTTGCGTTGAATTTTAGCTCTCATATGTTAACAAATTGTATGCCTTTAAGTAACATGGCATGACATTTATTAATTATGAATATTAAATTTTAAGTTATGTTCCATATTCTTATATTTTTAATATTATTGTTATGGCTTCTCGAACGAATAACGTCCATAAAAATACCAAAAATTCTGGCTTGGTTTACTTTTTCTGGTATTTTTCGGTTCTGCTGTTAGAATAACTGCTTGCAAAGGCTAGCGCAGTTGGCTTAACAGTCAGAGTCTGTTATATTCAAATTCTAGAGAAATATTCAGGCACTCAAATAAGTTTTATTTAATTTAACATTCAGTAGGATTTCATTTTATCTTGAAAATGGTTTTTATTTATCATTTGGCCTCATTTTGTACGGGAATTGCTCAAATGTGCAATAATAATTAATATTTGAATATGTCTATGTCAAACAAGCAAGCAGTTGCTCTGTTATGCTCGTGTTCTGCTCAAGTGAGTCTGCTAACCCACTGTTAAGAACTCAATTATAGTGGAATGACACTGTATGGCAGTCACAATTGTAGCTGTTAGGCTGAATTGCTTGAATTTATACAATACTTTTTAGATTGCTTGTTCGTTTAAGTATTTGTTATGTTATTGATATAACTGCACAGAGTATACTATTGTCGGAACAATTAAATTTCTGAATAATTTGAGTTATGCTATCCCAATTCAATAACAGCATCAATGACTGTTACTGTTTGATCTGGCAACACTGCACTGTCCACAAACAGCAGCTACGTAACAGTTGAGTAAGCTTTGCCAAACGCTACGCGCGCATTTCAATTGCATTGAATTATTTTGTGCAATATAATTGCGAAAATTGCTCGATTATATGACAAAAACAGCATTTAAGGCGAGATGCATTAAGCTAATAATTATATTCATCTAATGCGCCCACATGCAATATTCGCAAATTGCACAAAACCGGCTCTATATATTGATAATTTCCTAACAAAACTGTGCTAAAATTATGTTTAATATCATGTTTTGCGTGCCAAGCAAAACTGTCTGTCGGCTGTTTTCCTTCATATATTTATTTGCAATCGACTTGGCAAATTGTTGGCTTTGGATACGGATGTGGCAGCGGCTTTAAAACATTTATCACCTAATTGTTGGCACATTGCTTTCACACAGCCACACAGTCAAATCGTTATTGCGGATGACCATAAAAAAATAAGAAGAAAAAAAATGGAAAAGCCGTATCCAAAATTGGGTCAAAGTTAATGAGTTTTTGTCTGTCTTGTGTGGAACAGACAAGCAGCCACATTCCAAAACAAAAGACAGAATGCGAAAACAATGCTTGGACCATGCTTAATGAGAAAGAACAAGTATATTTGGCATGTCGAAGATAAAAATACCCTTGAAGACATAGTAAAAAAGTATATCTAACTCCTACGACGGATGCACTACATAGAAACCGGATATTTAACAAGACGTGCTATAAGGCAAAGCTTAAAATAGTATTGAAGTCATAATAAAACTTGGAATTAGATCGAAATAATACCTCTAGTATATTCTATCTAGAATAGATAATACTCTTTATAACCAACTTCCCTTATACGATGGTAATACGATTGGCAGCGAAAAAATATGTTGTTAAGGGTTAAAAGAACAATCGATAGAATTGATTGGTATCGTTTGTTTATCAGCTTTTGTTCGGCTGTAAAATGACGCTTGACTAAAACTCATCATGCTGTTCACCAGAGAATTTTCGCTTGTAAAAATCGCTGACTAGGCAATCACTAAACAACACTTGTGACAAAATGTTAGTATACTCTGTCAGCTAGTGTCAGCTATGTGTGAGCAGATCTCTAAGCTATCTATAGCTGCGACAGCATACAGTCAGCATAGTTAGATGCGTTGCATAATACAAGAAGACTGCGACTGTGACTGTGATACGAATTAGCATACAATCAAATTATAATCACATTTCGACACAAGTACCAGCGGAAGCTGGCATTTGGCTCAGTAAATTTGTGGCTGCCACACAGTCATGTTAATTTAGTCAAGAAAATTCAAGCAAATCGCCGCGCCGCCACTTTCATTTCAGCAACAAAGCGTGACGCCGTCGTCGCCAATGCTGCGCAGTTGCTGCGCTGCTCTACATGTGGCCAGTGGGGCACAGTGTTGTGCTACGGATGAAGCTGTTGGCGCTGCAATACTCAAGTATTAGTACGTCAAAATGCCATTAGACTGGAGCCCCAGTTATGTAAAATGGTGTACTGGTGTACAAAAGTTCAGCCCAAGTGGAGTTCAATTAAAAGTCAAGCTTAGCGCAATAATGTTGCCAGCAGCATGCACGACGCGTCGGCAGCAGCAGTAAAAGTAACAACAACAGCAATAAACAATAATAATACATACATACATACATACGTAGTACTATTACTGTGGCCCCCCAGCCTACAAATTGTTGTGCAAATACGTGTGTGTAATGTGCATAAGTGAACCGTTTATCTTTTGGCTTTTGTCATTTGACAGTTGGCAACATTGTTGCCATTGTTCGTTTGCATTAAATGTTGCCCGTCTGGCAACATTGTTGGCATTTGCCTGCTGCTGCCGTTTTAAAGCCTTTGAGTTGCATATGCAACCGATTCATTTAAATAGCTGGCTTATTAATTTACATCAACTTACAACTTACATGCAAGCGCCCTTGCCGTACAAATGTTTGCATATTCAATGCGTAATTAAAATGAGAAATTGTATAACCACAACTGTATTTTAATGTCCGTTTTTTACGTACGGCAGCCACATAATAAAAAAGAAGATTAATTCCGATATAACAAGTGGGAATGCTATTGAAAAAAGTGCTTGACTATGAGATGCTCTTTAACCAGAACTAAAGTATCAATTATCTCTCATACCATAATGAAAATAGGTTCATAAATATCACAACTGTGCTTATTAGATAGATTCGTTTGATAGATTGATTATATGAATCATAAAGTATAGAAACACCCTTTGAATTATATGCTTGTAGTTCGATTTAATTGATATGGAGAATTCGGGAAAGAAATTTCAAAATTGATTTCTTACTATCTCTTTTGGAATATCTATCTCTTGTAGCAAGATTTGGCTAATATATATATACTTTATAGCAACAGAAACATTACTTTCTGATAACAGGCAGAGTAACAACCCAATGTCAGAACTTTATACCCTTTCATACACAAAAATCAACAAAACTGTCAAGAAATTATTGTTTAAAACCGGAAAGTGTAATTAATAAAATTATACATATATCAAAAGGCGATGCTTATTTTTTTAATGAATCGCGCAATATTAATTGAGAGATTGATAATAATACAAAAAATGAAAAAACCCAAACGGGGTATTTTTTTTTTGTACTATCATTTGGGCAATATAATTAGTACTGCGATAGGCGCTGTGTTTCAAACCGGAATATTATTATTTTTACAGATTAATGCCGTGATTTTGCACTGTAAACACGCGAGCACTCCCCTTGGGGATTAATAATAATCACGAAATGTTGATAACTCAAGAATCGAGATGAATTTGCAACAATTGCCGCACAAAATAGAAATTATGAGACCTACTTATGTGCGATTATGTTTAAGTTTATTAAATTATATGAAATATAAAATCATTAGGTCGGTAGCACGCGTGACACGTGCGTGATTATGATTGAGATTGTGAATGGGTCACGCTCATCTGGCAAGTCTAACGAGCATTATCATCAAATTAGCGTCCAATTTACTACAACTGAATTTATGTGAAACGAACTAGTTCTATGGCAAATTAACTAAATAACAACGTTTGTCGTTAACTATACTTTTACAGTATCAAATAGAACTTCAATTTACATTTGTATCGAGAGTGTTTTTCACAAACCTAATTGCATCCAGTCTGCAACTTGACAAAGACAAACGGAAGCCCCATAAAAACCCGTCTCAATTTAAACATTTCTCGTAAATTCAGTTCAACTTACGAAGCCTCTCAAATCATATGAATTTTTCGCTTGCTTCATTGCATATGCATGTACAGTGCCTCAAAAACGTATTGATACAAGCGATATTGGTGTTTTGTGTATTCAATTGCACATACTATTTGGCACTTACTGAAAAACGCCACTCAAGGAGACCAGATGAAGGGATTCTCATACGAGTAGGAAGTAGTTTCTAAAGTCGTTCTTTGAGCTAAGGAAGTTTGTCATACTAAAAGCTCATTTTTCATCCTAAAAACTCATTCGTCATCTATAAACTCATTTTTCATCCTAATGTTTCTATGGCAGCTTATACGATAGTCCGACTTTGATAACATTTAGTTGGATCCTAAGGATGTTAGCGAAACTTAGAATATCAGAGCTTGCTTGCGATATCTTGAAAATCAAATGAGTTTTTTATAAAACAACTTCATTTTCTACGGATGGTTTCTATGGCAGCTATAAGCAATAATAGTCTGATCGTGATTAAATTTTGTCAGCTTGTATAAAACTGTATCAAACTGCGACTTGATGAGTTTGGTGAGGATATCTTTAAAAGCAAAATAGTTTTTCATACAACAACTTAATTTTCTAACGATTGTTCCTAAGGGAGCTATATGATATAATGTGACGATCTATTTGGTTTTATTATTAGGAACAGTAAGTATTAGTGCAAATTTTCATTACAATAGCTCTAAAACAGAGATGCGCTGGAGAAATAGACAGACGGATTTCTCTATTGATCAGGTATATATGTATATACTTTGTGGGAGGGTCTCCTTAAAAGAGTTCCACGCTTGTGTATAAGAAGAAGAAGCCCGTGGCTATACTTTTTTGGCACACTGTGTGTGTGTATACATTCTTATTTGCACATTCAAATATTTGTCAAGTGCACAGCCATTTCGCACGAAATGTGACTCACAAAATGACAACAGAGTTCTGTCGAGCAGCTAATTTGCAATGCACTCTTCTCCTCTCTGGCACCCCACATCCCATCCCACCTTTTGGGTTCTCCAGGGCATAGCCTTTTCCTGTCCTTCCACAGATTCAAAGAGCAACTTATTCAGCAAATAAACAAAACAGAATACATTCCACACAACACTGAAATGCAAACAAAGCAACGCAAAATGTATGCATACAAATTAATAGTATATAAATAAATAAATTATAAATGCAAAACGGCGGCTGCGATTGCAAATTAGCAAACAACTTGCAAACTCCGTTAAATGTTTGCATGTAATTCTTATATTGCTGTTAACTTTTTATTATTTTTGTAGTATAACTATTGTTTTGATTGCATTTAGAAAAAGTTTGCTCAGTTGTAAAATCGCCTCGATTTGCATTCGCAAACTGTTTTTGCAAAAGAATTTGCATTTGTAATAGTTTAGTTTTTATTATTGTTATTGTTATTCATATTGTAGTTGCTGTTGTTTGTGTTGTTGCTACTGCTGCCCTGGCGACACGACACTGCAAATTAACAGCTGGTTGGGTAAAAACCCGGCGACTGATTCCAGGAAAGCCTCAACGTAAGCCCCAGCCGGATCAGGTTTGTTTGATGGAAGTGCTCAATAAATACTCATAAATTGTATTTGATACCCTTGCAGGGGGTATCAAAGTTCGGTCACAAAGTACGTAATGCACTAGCGACCCTATAACGATCGTACATAAACTAAACTCTATAATATAGAGTGTATTTCAATTAACACGCAAGCAAATGTTAATTCTATGTCAACGAACAGAACACATTTGAGCTGTTCAGCTGAAAGTGTTCTGTTATGTAGCAGGAGTTTTGTTAACATAAGCTGTTACGCTCAAAGTGATCCGTTATGTTACAGAAGCTGTTAAGCTCAAAGTGACCTGTTATGTTACAGGATTTAAGCAAGCTGTTAAGGCCAAAATTATCTGTTATGTTACAGAAGCTGTTATGCTCAAAGTGATCCCGTTATGTTACAGAAGCTGTTAAGACCAAAGTTATCTGTTATGTTACAGAAGCTGTTAAGCTCAAAGTGATCTGCTTATGTTACGGAAGCTGTTAAGCTCAAAGTGACCTGTTATGTTACAGGAGTCATGTTAAAAAAGCTGTTAAGACCAAAGTGATCCGTTATGTTACAGAAGCTGTTAAGCTCAAAGTGATCTGCTATGTTACAGGACTTAAATAAGCTGTTAAGACCAAAATTATCTGTTATGTTACAGAACTTTTCTAAAATAATTTTCCTTAGCAGATAGCATCATTATATTTTTTTATTTATTGCAATGTTTTTCTATATTCAGTTTTTTCCAAATGTTTACTAAAGCTGCTATATTCACAATAGTCTGTTATGTTACATAAATTTTATAAGAACTGCCTATCCCTAGATCTGTCATGCTTAAAATGGTCTGTTATGTTATACGGTTCGTCCATAACTTAATCTGGTTCTGTGGATTTGCTGATAAGAATTTCTTGGCATGGTTACCAAGTCTCTTGATCTACTTCTGTAGTTTTTCTGTTAAGAATTTATCTGTTTCTTTCCTAAATTTCACAAAAATTGACCTATTATAAAAAAGAAACACTTTTGTGATAACTTTGTGCTCATTACTATATAATATTACATATCATAGAAACAATTGAATACTAAAAGTGTATTTAAACTGCGGCACTCCAAATTTGTTCTTTATTTGTATTTTTTATTACGCCTCCATCTATTTCACTAGAAAATTAAATTAGCATTGCTCGTTGTGGCTGCCCAGTATTGTTTTAATTATTGCTGCTGATTGGCGCTCAATTAGCTATCAGTTTTTTGATAAGCAGTACTTGCTGCTGTTTCAAAGCAACCATACGGAGCAAAGCTCCAGGAAAAAAACAAACTAATAGGGATAATATATTACAATGTTACATCAACTATCAAAGCTGGCATTGTATTGTGGCAAAAAAATATGCACACACACTGCGGAAACACATAGAGTGTGTTAGAATAAGAAATAAATCTAGATATCTGTATAAATACAGCTGACCTCAGACTGCGCACAAGCGCAGGAAGTTCCAAGGAAGTTTTAATCTGCAGAGTTTAAAGCCAATTATAAGTAATTGGCCAGAATATTCCTAGTAAGAAACTGCTCTCCCGATTGGGCAACTAAACTAGGTATTGTTAGTAGTAAAACTGGAGGATTCTACAATCTAGAAGCTAGGAATAAGACCTAGGACCTTGTGTTAAGAGGACAGGCTTCTCCTGAAGCTTCAACTCTATTATAATGTATTAAAATAGGCTGCTTTGGAGTACTTTTAAGTACACTTGCCCTTCAACATGATATTGATATTGGGTCTATAATAGGTCATTTCTTGAGATACATAGCATCTAACTATTGGCTAAATTCAACTATGGAAACCAAGTATAAATTTGCATAGAGACAGGTTGATTTGGCTTTTGGGATGTTGGGACTTACTTCCATGTTGCAAACTTATACAAACTTAGCGTGTATTTATACTTACAAATGGGGCTGCATGCAGATGTCCTTGTCCGGGATGCAGCTGCTGGTATTGCTGCGGTGGCAGCACCACGTGGGTCAGAGTTCCATTCTCGTTAACGTATGGTGGCACCGGCAGCGTCATCGTCGGCGGCGGGCGATTGTGGGAAACCATTTGAACGGCCGCTGGACCTGCAAGAGGACAGAGAGAGAGGAAGGGTAGTTGCTTTAGTACACATACGATATTCAGCTAAAATACAGTATTTGGTTTGCTTGGGATGGTTTGGAGCACGCAAATGCGGATGCAGCAGCTTCCATCCAGCCGTGGCGCCAACGTGGCGGCATCGACGATGGCATCGCTGCTTTATGTCAGAGACGTTTAATAGTTTCACACAGACAACCATATAGTACATATGCATGTGTGTATGTGTGTGTGTGTGTGTGTGTGTGGGCCATAATGTGTGTTGCAGCCAAACAAAATATGGCCATCGCTTATGCAGCTCTTGTGACAGATGTTGCCAAATTTTGCAACCACTCGAGGCACCCAAACCCGAGCACACATTAGTGTTGTTAAACATCCGATAGAACTATCGATGATATCGATGGTGAGCTCTTGGTTGTCACCAAACGATCGAATAATCGAACGTATTTAATCTTGCATTAACTATTTGTAAGGCTAGCAATTTATTAAAGCCTTTGCAAGGTTTATGTTTTTCTTGCTGATTTAGGTTGGTTAATGTTTTAATATGCAAAATATTGTATATTTTTTAATTGTGTAGAATACTAAACTCATCATTCAACTCATCATCATTGTTAGCAACACTTAAATTGCCCTTAGAACTACTACTTTAGTAGAACTTTCTCAAAATTCATAAAACAATAAATATTGAAGATGTTCTTTGGAATTATCATAAAGCAAAGCCGCAAATTCCTGGCAGATGTTTAGAAAAATCACATCCTTTAACTTGGGAAGGCCACACTTGACAAGGGCCATCCTCACATCCAAAATTCATTGCTGATTAAGTTTATTGTACAATTTAAATCAATTGTAGAATCCGACTAAAAATTGTTATCGAATTTGATTGAAAACAATTCGAACATCATTTTTATTTCATTATATATATTTTATTTTACTGAAAATTATTTAAACAGACTGAACTGCCATGAATATTTTTTAGCAATTAACCTATTAGATAATAGCGTAGACACCAGGTGTCTAAAAAGATACCATGTTCTAGATCTTCCTCATAGATCTCAAGGAAGATATAACTATATATTGGATTCGCTCACTGGAGCGCAACCAATCCTGTTATTATTAGTTGTAATTATAAAATTTGTTTATTGTCCTAAGACAGATCGAAAATAAAATAAACTTTAAAAAATAAAATATTTTATTTTAAATTTCTTTATTTTGTAGAAATCAATTTGTATATAGTAAATGTATATATTTAACAAGATTTCTGCTACCTAGAGTGCCAGCTTAAGCAAGTTATACATGAACATGACTTGGAATAAGGAAATTCGATTGCAATTTCACTCGGAAACGGGAACACGAAATCAAAATCGTTTTACAGGCCTGAAGCTAAAGCTGAACTGCTGCAGCCAAGGCTGTCTGTATTTAAAAAGTATTTAGTTTATGGTGCTTATATGGGGAGTGGCAAACAATATTATTATTCTATTTTCTTTTTTTTTTGTTTTTTTGGCAAAAGCTGTAACTTTGAATGAAATGCCTGCCATTTTCTTGGCACAGATCACAGGCGGCTGCACATCCATTGTTGCCCCCAGTGTCATTAGGAGCTCAAAGTCGGCCCCTCAAACACAGGCACTCTGTTCCAATTGAAGCCGCACATTTCCCCATTTTCATCTACAATTTCCCATTTCACCCATTTCCATTATAGCTAAAACTTTGTCGCATATCATCGCTGGCGAATAATAGTCGGCAAAAGCCAAGAGGCAACTCCAATGTTCAGTTTGGTTTTCAGCTGCCTATTCATTTCCCATTTATACAATAACTCGCAATTTGATTTGTGGATTTGTATCGCTTTTCAATTTTTGGCTGCACTGCGACAATTTAAGGCCAAAAGCTGGACAAGCGCATAAAGAATTTCCATTTTTTATAGATGTCTGGCCAAGATTAACGCATAATTTGCTTTTTCAGGCGCAATAACATGTTGCAACTTGCAATAGTTGATGCTCCTTGCCGCTCCTTTGCCGCTTAATAAAGTTCAAATACTTTGACCTTTGCTTAAAGCGATGAGCGTGTCAAGACTTTAAACATATATCTACTGCTATTCAACCTTTTCATCCTATCCAAAAGAGTGTTGTTCCAATCCATATGGTCTCTCAATTTTATTTAAAACATATTTTCAATTTTAAACATATTTCTTCTCCTATTCAACCTTTTCATCCTATCCAAAAGAGTGTTGTTCCAACCATATGGTCTCTCAATTTAATTTAAAAAATATATTTAATTTTAAACATATTTCTTCTCCTATTCAACCTTTTCATCCTATCCAAAATAGTAGTTATTCCATCCCTTTAGGCACTAAATTTATTTTAAAAATATATTCAATTTTAAACATATTTCTTCTGCTATTCAACCTTTTCATCTTATCCAAAATAGAGTTGTTTCCTTTGTTTAAACCATATTTTATCTGCTATTCTCAACTATTTATCCTAGTCGAAACAGAGTTGTTTCATCTATTTAGGATCTCATTTCAGGAATACGCCCTGAATGTCTGTATTAGGGATCGGGAAATTTCGTTGTAAGGTTTTAAATAATGAGGATCGCTTGACGACTATGTTAATTCCTTTCATGTATATATTTAAGATATATATAAGATATATGCTATTTACATTTGCTCCCAATTAAAAGTTATTTGGAAACGGAGTTAGTCATAAATTAGTGCGAAATTTAACAGGAAAGAACAGTTTTTATGTTGGGGTTCCAAAAATGTAGGCCCTTGCAGAAAGTTCTTTAATAACTAACGATTGTTTCTTTGGCAGCTATACGATATAGAAATCGGGCTTAAATTTGTAACTATATAAAGTGAAATTGCTGAAATTGGTTACAATATATCTGTAAAAGCAAAATGATTGTTTACATAAAAGCTTATATTGTATACGATTGTTCCTATAGCAGTTATAAGATATGCTGGTTCTATTTGGCAAAACTTGCTCATCATTTGATGAGTAAATAATACAAAATCTCACAATTGGCTAAGTTGCTATGCTTAAAAATAAAGAACAAGAAAGTTGTTCATCTAAACAGTATAATCAGTCGTTAAAAGTGCTAGAAATTTGGTTTACTTCTGAAGGAGACGGTTTGTCCTGATTCCTGTTAACTTCTAAATCGTGGACTTCAGTTGTTATATTAAAAGGAAGATAGCTTGTCCTGATTCCTGTTGAATTCTTAAGAAATTTAAGAACTATTTGAAGTGTCCGCTTCAGTTGTTATACTACAAGAGAGAAAGAGTGTCCTGGTCCTGTTAAATTCTTAAGAAATTTAAGAAATATATGAATTGTTATACTAAAAGAAGATAGCTTGTCATGATTCCTGTTAAATTCTTAAGAAATTTAAGAACTATTTGAAGTGTCCGCTTCAGTTGTTATACTACAAGAGAGAAAGAGTGTCCTGTTCCTGTTAAATTCTTAAGAAATTTAGGAAATATATGAATTGTTATACTAAAGGAAGATAGCTTGTCATGATTCCTGTTAAATTCTTAAGAAATTTAAGAACTATTTCGAAGTGTCCGATTCAGTTGTTATACTAAAAGAAAGAAAGATTGTCCTGTTCCTGTTAAATTCTTAAGAAATTTAAGAAATATATGAATTGTTATACTAAAAGAAGATAGCTTGTCATGATTCCTGTTAAATTCTTAAGAAATTTAAGAACTATTTGAAGTGTCCGCTTCAGTTGTTATACTAAAAGGAAGATAGTTTCCTGATTCCTGTTAAATTCTTAAGAAATTTAAGAACTATTTCAAGTGTCCGATTCAATTGTTATACTACAAGAGAGAAAGAGTGTCCTGGTCCTGTTAAATTCTTAAGAAATTTAAGAAATATATGAATTGTTATACTAAAAGACGATAGCTTGTCCTGATTCCTGTTAAATTCTTAAGAAATTTAAGAACTATTTGAAGTGTCCGCTTGAGTTGTTATAGTGTTATACTGGTAAATTGTCAACATTGGCTTGGCGCGCTGCTTAAACTGTAAATCAGCTAACAACAGTTAGTAACTTTATTTAAGGCTTAATACGCTTAGAGCTGTCTCGTCGCCGGTCAGGCTGAAACACCAACAACAACAAGAACATGTGTGCATACATATTAGAGTAAGTGTATGTGTGGGTGCGAGGAGTATATTAAGTACACGTAATGCCGGGGCGTGGTCTAATCAGCCGTAAAATGCAGCCGTGCTTAGCCGTCCGTGCTCTGGCTGCATTCAAGCAACGTTTGTTACCTGAACTTAGGTGTAAAAATGTTGGTTTAGTCCACTGACGCATAACGTTCCAAAGCAGAACCGATGATAGTTGATAACGACAACAGCTGAGAATGCAATGCAATGCATTTAATCAGCCAGCCAAGGAAGGAGGGTCTGTCTGCGTCTGGCGAAATGCACACCGCAGAAAGTAACAAAAAAACAAAAAAAATACAAAAAGTTGCAGCCAATTCCTCCGGCGGATTTTGCCAAGTGTTAAAAGGCAGCAATTAGTTGAGCGCTGAGCGTTGAGAATTGGTAGATTGGGGCAGGGTGGCTGGGTGTTTGGGTTATAACCGTTGGTGGAGCTTATCACTTGGCCAGCAGACAGTTAAATGCCTGCAGGGCAAACCACCCGACGCGTTGGAGTGCCGAGCTGTCTGCACTTAAACTTAAACTTAATTAATGCTAAACAGCTTAGGGGCAAAGAAACCACCCAGAACCTCCACCCTCCCCTCACAGAGTGGGGTTGGTTTGGGAGGTAACAGTCTCTGTCTCTCAAGTGAAGACTTTATGTTTCGCCAGCAAAACCTGTCAGCGTAATGAATTGTATAAAGTGCGACTAAAGCTTATTGAAACTCGTTTCGGCCAGTTGATCATCTTCCATTTAATTTTTGTTAGCAACCTTGCACAAGTCTTTATAACCGCCGCACTTGTGGCTTAAATGCCATTTTTACACCATGTCTAATTGCAAATTGTTATTGCTTTTATATATGTATGTATGTATGTATGTAAGTATGTATTTTTGTACACTATTTCTCGTTATTGTTGTTGCTGCTGACATTATCAACGCCAGGCTGCGCCAGACTATGGGCATTCAATCACTCTGCCTCATTCTCGCACTCCGTCATGCTGTCATGCTGTCATTCAGTCATTCAGTCTGCCTGCCTGTCTGCGGGGCTGTTTGCCAAGGTCATTTGTTGGTTTCGGCACGCACAACACGCGCAGACAGCACCAGCCAGAATATTCTATAGAATGCTCGACTTAAAGCATACCCTGTTAACAATTGAAGTGGAAACTACTCATATATGTCACAAGCAGCGCTGTGGCTAACCTAAGATAAGTTCTCGAATGAATTCTTTGTATCGGATCACTATGAAATTTAAAGAATAACTGGAAGATATGCTTAGATATACGTATACCAAATATCAGAACTATATCTTGAGAGATCTTGATTTTATTTGGCGGGAGAGTGACAACAATATTGATAAAGTTGCAGCCAATTCCTTCGGGGGGTGTTTAAGATTGAAAACGAGAATACAAAATCAAGAAATGTAGAATAAGAAATTCTCGAAAATGGGATTAGAACCGAATATTAACTGCATTTGATTGGAGATATTTATGGATTAAGTGACACTCTAAAAAATAAATGCCTTTAAATACAGAAGCTGTCATCAAAGGCTTATTTTTTATGAATTTGACAGCTTAAGATATGGTGGTAAAATCGGACAATTCTACCATTTAGATATTTTTACCGTCAAAGCCAGTCCAGCTTGTGTTTCTAAATTATATTATAATGAAACGCTCTTTAATTAAATCGCCATATTAAAATATAAAAAAGAGAAATATCTTTACTAATTTATTTATTAATAAGAATGTTCCCAATAAATTCTAAACCTTCTACAATTAAAGAGCAATTGCTATAAGGCTTCCAGCTCAATGAGCATATATCTTAAATTTAGAAATATTTCTGCTAAATAGAAATTATTTCTGGGTAACCTTTATTATAGGCCATATTACTGAATTCTAAGGCATTTATTTTACTGAATGTATACTTGTATTAAATTAGCCACGTTTGCCTTTACACAACCTGATTATACCCTCTTCACAAATATTTATGAAGACAGGGTATAAAATGCGAGTATGCGTAACATTAATAATAACTATGCGAATGTCAGCGAGGCGTGTTGAAGTTTTCTTCATCAGATTGAAAAGGCCGCTGAATTTGCTGTGATTGCAGAGGTTTTAACTGGGCTTATTAGCAGATACTGGCAAATATAAAACGGTCTTAAGACCCAAATGCTCCACTATGCGAATAGTTTATTAACTATTGCCAATCTTTTTCACAAGGCCTTTTTTGATGAGGATGCTTGACAATGTCGAAAATAAACATTCATATTTTTGTTTACTTTGGAATGTTTCGTCGATTTTTCCTTGACTTTTGATGATGAGGCGGTTTAAGGAACAGAAATGAGCAGCAGCTGCAGCTATAAGGTTTATATAATTGTATTTTATACAGGACTGAGCATATTCGTTATATCAAAATTAAACCAAATTTAAACATGCGTCAAATGTACAAACAAAAGTTTATCTGAGCGATAAGGCACATAATAAATATATAAAAAATGATTTCATCTTGATAATGTTAAGAAGGCCCCTCAACAATTGGTGTCAGTTTTCCATCTGATCATTATCTCCATGCCTTTCAAGCAAGTCAAGTTAATTGCGTGTATTTCGCACTTATTTGAGTTCAATTAACACCGCAATGCCCAATTAACATGACGATTATGCCAACTTCATTTGCGACCCCCCTTACCAAGTTTTTATCAACGTCTTTTCTATTATTCTATTGCCTGTTTTGCCTTTTGCCACAAAAACTTTCACATGCAATTAGAGCGGCAAAAACCAGAATGCGACGCCTACGAACAAACCCCATGCTCCAACATAGAGATGAACGTTATTGTGATGTGAGAACTGTGATTAGTTAGGCAACACAACAGTGACAATTAGCAGTTACTGTGACAGCGAGTTTCAAATTGTCAGCTCTGAATAAATGAATGTACTTCATCATTCAGTTACCAAACAATAATAAGCAGTTACTTTTGAAATTTGACTATCAATAGCATCAAATATCAGTTACCAAGCAATAATAAGAAGTTACTGTTGCTATTTTGTCATGAGAGTGACTCGTTACATCAGAATACTTGTAACAAGCTAAAGGAATGTAAAAAATAATGTAATTGGAGACAGTTGCCCTTGAAATTTTGACAAGTAACTGCTACACAAATATTGCTAATTTATTCAGTTAACGAGCAATAAGAAGCAGTTACTATTGCTGTTTTGTGACTCGTATCATATAAATACTTTAAACAATTGACAGAAACAATCGCTCATCTCTAGAACAAAGTTGTCTACAGTTACTCTTGATATTTTGACAAGTAACTGCTACACAAATATTGCTTATTAATGTAGTTACCACCACTTTAATAGCAGTTACTTTTGCTGTTACATATAAATACTTGCAACTATTGAGAGAAACAACCGCTCATATTTAGACTAAAGTTGGCTATAGTTACTTTTGATATTTTGACAAGTAACTGCTACACAAATATCGCTTATTAATTCGGTTACCGATCCTTAAAAAGCAGTTACGGTTGCAATTTTGTCACGAGATTGACTCGTTACATCAGAACACTTGTAACAGGCGATAGATATGTAAAAAAGTTGTCTACAGTTACTTTTGATATTTTGACAAGTAACTGCTACACAAATATAGCTAATTACTTTAGATAATAAGCAGTTACTATTGCCGTTTTGTCACGACAGTGACTCGTTATAGCAAAATAAATGACAGCGCTCATCTCTAGACCCAAGTTGGCTACAAGTGCCAACAGATAGCCGGGTAACAATGCGCATTAATTGCGCATACGCCCCGTTAAACGCAGCCAAGAAGCACATTGAAGAACATTGAACGTTGATTGATGTGCGGCGCTCAAGTGAGGCGGACACACTGCGTATACTTAATGCGTACGTTGTACCCGTCTGTACATAGACACACACATTCATACAAACATGCGACGAGTATATGTATATATCCACGGAGCAGTGACTGGGCCTGTTTATGTTTAGGCGTACACATGACTTCGCTGAGCCCCCCGGGCTGCGTGGTGGCGCCATCTATTGACAGTTGGTTGTCTATATGCACAGACTGCGAAACATCGTAGCTTGTTCCGGCGAAAGTTGTGTCTGTTTATGTCGTGTCAGTGGGTATATTCATTTTGTCACGAATTGTGTAACACTCTAGTTATAGACAGTCTATATTGTCTTTTTCTATTTAATAAAAGAGTTTCTCAGTTTTAAAGCCAGGAACTGGTCGAGCCAGATCATCATATCAGCTATATACCTTACAAAAAGAGCTGTATACAATTGAGTTGTATAAAAAGGACTATTGTATTTACAGATAACTTGACATGCTGCTACAATTGCTTGCCATATTCAGACCTGTTCCAATTTCCACTTTTGAATCAATTTCACAAAAAAACACGTAGCATACTTTTCAGAGCAGGATTGGAAACTAATTTTCAATGTTAAATGATATAGCTGCTATAGAAAGTGTTGGTTAAAGGCTTAATTAAATAGTCAGAAGTGGGATTCGAACCCACGCCCTCAGAAAGAGGCTTAAATTAGTAACTCTTTTCTTAAAAGAAAACAAAGTTTTCTAGTTTAGAAAGTTTATATAGGCTACGACAAACAGGATTACTTTTCATTGAACAACTGGTAGATCCGTTTTGGGGTAATATACATATCTATGTTGATAGATATACATTATATGGAGCACATTAACTGATATGTTTAGTAAGGGTATTCAAGCTTCGACAGCCTGGCATTTTTCTAACTTGTTATACTTTTCAATATGACAAGCGATATGTGTGCAGGCCGCAGACAAATAACGAGGGTTTCTCCACGCATTTCTCCCACTCCAACTGCCAGTTTTTACACAACACACGTCCACACACACACACGCACACACACATAGTTATACACACGTTTAAATATTGGCATGTCGTCTGTCACCTACAAGTGGCAGTGGCGATACATATATAGAAAAAAAACATCTGTGTGCAAACGCTAGCTGCAAAATTGATGAAAATGGTGAGAGTTTGGCGGTAGGCGTTAAGTAGGCGTGGCAAACAGTGTGTGTATGTGTGTGTGTGTGTGGTAGGGGAGGGTAGGGGGCGTTGGCGTGTGTATCACGTCAACACATTATGCCTCATTTATGCTTTATGATGAGTAAATATTGTTATTAAGACGAAAAATTGCGCGACGCCAACGATAAACCATCCAAAGCCATTCCACGCCTCCGCCCCAGCCCCCGCCCCCGCCACCGTTTCGCTTCCGCAAAAACCACCTTCAAAAGTGACTGTCATTTAGCATTTGCCTCATTGGTATCATCAGCGAGGGAGGGGCGTTTAGGGGCGGTTGGGCGGTTTATGTCTGGCATATCAGGCTGCCAGGCTGCCTTAAATTAATATTGCCGCATTTTTGGCGCATTTAATCTAAGCTTGTGGGCTGAGACGGAAGAGACGCCCGAGAGAGGAGAGTGCTTGGCGGTTAGGCGGCTTTTCCGTGTGTGTGTGTGTGTGTGTGTGTGTGTGTGTACATAATGTATCAGGTGGTTAGCCAGTAAATGTCAGGTATTTTGGCTTAGTTGCAGGTTTATTCTGATTAGTGAGCAGGCAACTAGAAGCGAACTTGAGACTCTCGCATAAATTAGGCGGCACAATTGCCATTGGGAGTGTTTAAAGCAATAGAAAATCAGGTATTTAACTTGGCTCTGATTGACTAAGTTGCACAGCAATAAAAGGTTAGTGAAGGCACAGTTTAAGGACTGATTAAGGACTTCTAACTCAAGAGAAACACACAAGCACGCTTAAGTGATAATTATTTAATCCCGTTCTAACGCTTTCACTTCTTGAAAGACCTTAAATAATTTAGTTAATTCAACACCAACATTATTTGAGCCTATTAATTTAATATTCTAGCAGCTAAAAGGTGTGTTTTAAATTTACCACGCACATAAATTGTGTAGATTGTCTCGTATTTTCACAATCTCTCTCTAGAGAGCCTTTGAGACACAAAGTAGAACCATAAAAATGTGCTATAAAATGGTAAGAGGAAAAACCTTTGCGATTATATTCATTTATCAATAAACACAAAAGCCAGCGTGAAAAATTGACAATATAATAGATACAATTTTAAATGCACTTTAATGGATTCAAAATTTAATCTTCAGATTTGCGCATTTTAATCAAATGAAGAAGTCCTAAAATTATTTATAAGTAGATACCAAATAATTCTTTAATTACTTTAGTTGAATTTAGTAATTATTAATTATATTTAAGCCACAAATTCAAGTTCATGATAGTTAACATGAACTTAAAGTGATCTTAAATTGAGTGGAGTTTGTTTATTATAAAATGTGGCAACGCCATGTCGATAAGTTGGCAGAGCTACACTAAAAATACACTTTACTATCAATGAAAATACGTCCTTGGCAAAAAAGTACAAAATATTTTACCAACTAATTGAAAATTCCTATAAACAAGAAAAAATTCCGAAAAATTCCTACAGAGGCAACATTTTTTGCAGGTTTTAATTAACAAATAAGCTTGAACCTTTATTCAATAATAAACTTCAATGCTGTGGCATTTTTATCGTATAAAAATAAATATAAAAAATATATATAAAAGAAAAAATATTTAAAAAGAAAATAAAAAAAATAAACAAAATAAATATACAAAAAAATCAAGACAAGAATGTGAACAAAGCTTGCAACGCTTAATAAAAATTGTTACTAAGTCGTGGAATTATTTATTCGATCAGAGTAATATAATATTTTGTATTTTTACTCCCTGTACCCATAAAATGGGTAAAAAGGGGGTATTGGATTTGTGCAAAAGTATGTAACAGGCAGAAGGAGACATCTCCGACCCTATAAAGTATATATATTCTTGATCAGTATCAAAAGAGATTTCGATTTGGCCATGTCCGTCTGTATGAACGCGCCGATCTCAGCAACTATAAGAGCTAGAGACACCAAATTTGGAATGTAGGTTCCTGTATACCATACGCAGATCAAGTTTGTTTCCAATCTCTGATATCTTACCCCGTTCCCCCGCAAATCGATCAAAACGTTTTACAGCCACAGTTTTGAAGATATAGCTTTGGGATTTGGCATGTACAATACTTTAGTCACTCTTAATATACTGTCCAAATTTCAAGTCGATCGGATAATAAACACGGAAGTTATTCAACGAACAAGATTCAGTACTGGAGCGAGGGGGGAAGAAGAAGCACAGCCACGACTTCAAATGCCTCGCGTACGCTGTGGCTTGTGTGTGTGCGGCTTTGTGTATGTGTGCGTGCATGTGTAAGAGACGAACATATGATTGGAAGTTTTAGACCTGGGTACAGGGAGTTTTGTAGTCGGGTATACTCGACTAGAGCATTCTTACTTGTTATATTTAAAACAGCTATAAATTTTCTGTTTGGTAGAAAAAGTTTTTATATGTTTAAAGAAAATTTAAACATGTCTTTTATTTTGTAGAAACCCAATACTTTTGGAGCAGCCCCAATGAGTTGAAATCAATTTTCTAAAAAGTAGGTATAGTATTTTGTTGTTGTTGAGTGCGAGCCAGACTGATTAATACACGGTCGATTGAGATTGTTGATTGTATGCGATAAATTGAAATGTAGAATCAAGAAGCTTATTTAAATGGAAAAAAGAAATGGGAATCCGGGCGGAAAGATGTTATGAACGGACCAGAACCGCACTGTACAACAATAGCAATTAAATTCAAAGCCATGTAATTAATTTTCTAGCAAATTTTGTAGCGAAACCTGAGCGCAATGAACGTGATGCCAAACAGGCTGACTGACTGACTGTCCGACTGACCGACTGACTGACTGCCCAATTGTGGCCCTGGTTCGGACTCTGGCTCTAACTCAGACTCTGGCTCTTTAAATTTGCAAGCTCTGTTGTTGCTTTGAATAATTAATTTTATTTATGCCGCGACAAACGATGGCAAATTTTTTGCGCTCTCATTTCTTTGCTCAAAGCCGCCGTCGCAGTGCTTATAAATTGTTTAGCACATGCAAAAGCGTCCAAAAACGGGTACGAGAGAGGTGGATGAGAGGGGGGCAGTGGGGGGCAGAGGGGAGGTTGAGTGGGTAGCACAATTAGTTGCCAGAACGGCGACCAAAACAAAAGTAAAAACAATAAACAACATTTCTAAACAGCATGGCGAACATTTAATACCCTCGCAGACATTCTATTTATAGTATTGTTTGGGAAGAAGATTGAGATCTTAGCCAACAATTAAACGCAAAGTAATTAATAATGTTAAGGTTATTTTTAGCATCAATTACAATTTTAATAAATTAATTTAACAAAGAGTTGTTTTAAGGTCTCTGATCTTTACCAAATGTAGTCAAACTATGAAAAACATATATACATTTTAAATATTTGTCTTTGTCATGATTTTTACTCCCTGTAACCATAGGAAGGAGACATCTCCGACCCTATAAAGTATATATATTCTTGAACAGTATCAAAAGAGATTTCGATTTGGCCATGTCTCGTCAGTCCGGATGAGAGACACCAATTTGAAATGTAGGTTCCTGTATACCATACGCAGATCAAGTTTGTTTCCAATTTCAGATATCTCCCCCGGTTCCTCCGCAATACGATAAAAACGTCTTATACTAACCATTTTAAAGATATAGCTTATCTATCTTGATCTACAGTCCCAATTTCAAGTCGATCGAATAATAAACACTGAAGTTATTGAACAAACCAGATTCAGTAGAGCAGCAGTTCGGGAAAATAATCATTAATATATGATTATTAATCGATAATATCAATTGTTTTTATTTTCCAACACTTTTCGATTGCCTAGCCACTTTCTCAATAGTGTATCATTATAATAAATATATAATAAATAGCTGCATTCATTCTAAAATTCATCTAGGTGAATTTTATTATTTCTTTTCCTAAATTTCGGTTAAAAATTTGTTTTTTTAATAAACTCTTATTGGGTTTGTGTTTATTTAACATCAACTAAACTGCCATGAAAAATTACGTTATGTTAAAAATGGTAGTCGAAAAAAAATCGAAAAATATATATATTTTTTAATTTTGTTCTTGTTTTTTTTAATGTTAACTTCTAGTTTTAACTTAAGTCAGCTTTATATAAGTAAATACAATTTTTTTTTAGTATTTATTTAAAGCTCTGCTGTCTCTCTTGCAACTGATCTTTATTTTTGTATATTTTAAAATGTTTGTCTTATTCTTTTTAGATTGCAATCATGGCACTATGGGCAAAAAGATTTTTTTGGCTTTAATTACAATTTTAAAGCTAGAGTTTTCAAATTTGTATTGTATGTACAATATATTAGTAATAATTTAGTAGAATTTTGATTTTTTGACTAATTTGGAACACTCTTTCACCCACTCCCCATACAACTATGGCAACAAATTCAATATCCATAAACTTTTAGAGACACAAAATTTTAAATGTGGGTTCGTCTTTAGCATGCATGGTACTAAAGATGGAAAAATATCGAAACAATGGATACTTTAGCATCTCTAATTAATGGCTTGTGTAATTGACGCAACTCATGATAAATGAATTAACGTATTTTGTTAGCCAATTATACAATTGTTCTTAAAATGGGAATACCCTTTGCAAGGGTATAAAAAACAAACCAAACTTGGCCAAGCAAAGAAGCGGCAACATACACAAAGAACTCGCTGATAGCAAACAGCAAATAATTTATTTGCTAAAATTTTGGCTCACACACACACACACACACACACACACACACACACACTCACACACATACACAGACAGAGAGCGAGAAAAATACAAGGGCAAAAACACGTGTGCGATGGCGACGCTGCGCCATTTTGAGCCAGAAGATTTATAAGGCCGCAGCGGCAGCGGCAGTGTCGGCATCGTTAAGGATACTTCAAGGACAAACACAAGGCAGCAAAACACGCAAAAAACAGAGAAAACAAAACAGCGTAAGCCTGACCCAAAAAAAAAGCAACCAAAAGCAAAAAAAGAAGAAGCCCCTAGGCCCAAGTGTAGCAACAAAACAGACGCAACGCAGACATAGACAAATAAAACTCGGACAACAACGACAACTTGGATAATAACAATAACAACAGAGGCAACAACCTGAGCTAGCTGCTAACTGTCACAGGTGCGCCGGGCTTACGCGCCAGGATAAAAAGGACAAAGGTGCCACAGACAGGCGGGCCAATTCAACAATTTGCACCTGTCACAGTTTTGGAAGCCGCCCTCAACCGAAAATACACCCAAATCGGCAACCAGGTCTCAATATTCTTGGCAGCTGTTGAGCGGGTTAGTTTTAGGGTTTACACTATGAAGTTACTGCATAAGGCTTTGATCGATTTATTTCATATTATCGATTATTTATGCCTTGCAACTCTGGTTTTAACTTGTAATTGATATAGAGCAAACTATTATATAGTGTTTTATTTGATAGGAGCTAATGCTTCATTAATCCACAATATATATAAATTAACTCCCACTTAAAGTGCAGATCAACTGTTTTAAGGAATAATCGATAACAAATATTGAAACCCTTCAATCAGAAACGAATAAAAAGCATATATAAATCCAGGTCTCAATATTCTCGGCAGCTGTTGAGCGGGTAAGTTTTTGGGTTTACACTATGAAGTTACTGCATAAGGCTTTGTTCGATATATTTCATATTATCGATTATTAATGCCTTGCAACTCTGGTTTTAACTTGCAATTGATATAGAGCAAACTATTATATAGTGTTTCATTTGAGCTAATGCTTCATTAATCCATAATATCTATAAATTAACTCCCACTTAAAATGCAGATCAGCTGTTTTAAGGAATAATCGATAACAAATATTGTAACCCTTCAATCAGAAAGGAATAAAAAGCATATATAAATCCATCTTGGAACACAGGACAACTCCAATCAGAGCTGTTCATTGTTTTACACGCTTCGTCCTGATCCTACACAGATTTTCCATGAAATCGCAAACCTCATGAAGTAACTTCAGGTTGTAAAATATTAGAACCCTTCAATCAGAAAGGAATAAAAAGCATATATAAATCCATCTTGGAACACAGGACAACTCCAATCAGAGCTGTTCATTGTTTTACACTGATTCGCCCTGATCCTACACAGATTTTCCATGAAATCGCAAACGTCATGAAGTAACTTCAGGTTGTAAAGCCGTGATTAGTCACAGCGACCCCCACTGAAAGGTGTAAGCGCCAATTTGGGTCAGTTAGTTAGTTAGGAACAAAGGTGCCTGAGTATCGTTTTGTGGGCTTGGCTTTTGGGGGCAGTGTTTGTTCAGCTTGGTTCTGGCTTCGGTTCACCGCATTTCTCAAAGGTTTTTAGCCATCATTGACGCTTGTTCGCATCGCCAATTTGTATGCCCTGTTAGAGAACATTAATCAAATTGCCTTAATTAATCATTTAGGGCTTTATGTGTTTTAGTCGCACACGAAAAAACGAAAAAAAAACAGAAGTCCTGTGGGCACAACATGCAATTGGTCTTGGGACATGCGACTGCGAGTTGTACTGTAATGAAAATCATAAGCAAACTTTCATAAGCTTAGTTGAAACTGGCAGCTTAATGGAATGATTGCTGGTATAAATAAACAATTTGTTCAAGTAAATATTTGCATTAACATATACTCGTTTGTCCGACAAGGAAACAAATGACAGTTTTTGCAAAAGCAAGCAAATCGCTAACAGAAAATAAATGTTGGAATTTCACTTTCAGGCTTCAACATATGAGAATTTAAGTATTTATTTTTGTATAGGTTTCCATTTAGCAAGGAATTTAACTCAAAACCGCTTTTTAAAGATTTATTTATTTGTGTTTTTAATTATTGTAGAAAGAATGGAGACTTTAGAAAGGTAACTACACAGACAAGTTCATCAATTTGAAGAAGGAAGGATGACTTTGGAAAGATAACTACACAGACAAGTTCATCAATTTGAAGAAGAACTAAAATTCTTAAAGAAAAAATGTTTCCATTCTTCTATATTTTATGAATTTTTAAATATTTGATATACTATTAAATATCAGATATGGATTAGCGCTATTTTATGTGGTGTTTATAATTACTGGCAGTTAATCAATAATTCAAGCAAACTGGTTCATTTTGTTGTAGTACATAAACAATCTTAAACAAAATCTTTCATGTAAACATATAGAGTTTATTTTAAATATCATATTCTTTACTTTTACCAGATTGACCTAGACCTTTAGGTTAAATATTTATCTTAATTTTGAATTCGCTCTTCTGATTATAATAAATATATATTTATTATAAGGACACATTGAGTAAATAAAATACTTTCATCACATTTAGAGCATTTATTTATTTATATAATGATAACTACTAGTTAAAACTATGAGTTAACATTGAATTCTTCGCCATAGTTGCCAGAGCATATGCTCATCTGAAGTTAATCAAAAAGTAATCAAAGTCTCTTTCTTTAGGATTTTCATTTGTGATTAACAATTGAAATGGCTTTGGCATCGTTTAAGATTTGAATATTGAATATTCATATAAAATATTGATTCCATGTAAAAATATGTCAGCAATTTTTATTCTTTCATCACAAAATTTATAAAAAATTAAGTCAAATTTAATGGGAGTTTCTGGGAAACTTTTGGTGATAGACACAGGCAGCTAATAAACCACATCCTGCCCTAACTCTTTTAATGCTTATTATTATTAGATATTAGGTATTAAGGAAGCAGACAAATGACGCCTAATATTTGCAGCTAGTTGTTGTTGTTGTTCTAATGTCTGTCAAAAAGTAAATGGCGTCACTTTGACAGCCTTTGTATCTTAAAATTTTGCTTCCTTTTGCGTGTTGTATCTTCGTAAACATACGTTATCAATTTCTTTTATTTCACCATTTTTATTAGCATTTTATGGCAATATTAATTCCTCTATTGGATTTTATTTGTGTCGCTTCTAGTTTTTTTTCTTCCCGTCACGCCTTTCTTAGGACAGGACCAAAGGAATTTCCAAAACTAATCGAAATTGTGAAAAGGGTCGCAAAAATGGCGGGTTACAGATTAACAGTGGACGAGGCTATAGATTCTATACCCTTTAAGCAAACAAATAATTATAAAGGGTATAATAAATATGTGCAGAGTTAAGTAAAAGAAAAGAGAGCAAATCTAAGATACCTTACAGAATTTATATAGTTACACTTGATCAGTAGTATAATTGATATACTCATATGATTGTTTGTCTATTTTATTTTGAAAACTGCATTTTCTATATTTTTGTAAATAATTATTGTAGCTACAGCTAGATTTAAGTGACTACTAAAGTGTTATCAAGCTGAAGGTCCTGGCAGCCATTGCTTATCAAGTATTAAGTATTTGATTACTTTTCTATATATATAGACGAGATCGTGGGATTATTTGTTTAGTTAGATCAGCTTTAAAGACATTTTCATAGCCCTACACAAAAAACATTAGACACGTATCTCACCTAATTAGTTTCCTATCCCCACGGGAGGGAATTCTGTGATATTCTACTTTTGTGTAGTTCTTACGGTTGACGAAAGTAGTCAAATTGAAAATAATTCAAAGTATATCTAAATCTTTCGCCGGACAAGGCCTGGGTATTACCTGCTTATAAATAAATAAAAGAATAAATAATTGTCTGTCATTTTGACAATTATTATTACTCATAAAGAAACATTGAAACAGTTAAAATGTCTTTCTTTAGTTTTCTTTAAATATTGAATTATCTGCAGTTTCTAAGCTATATTACCTTTGATAATTGTATATTTCGTATATACGATTTATATATTTAAAAATATATTAAAATACTAGAAGAAAGTTTGCTGCCATAAATACCAAAACTGGCTGACTGTGGTTAATACGCGTTTCAGCAGGATGGAGCATCATCTCATACTGCCAAACGAACCAAACCATGGCTGCAGTATAAGAAAATTGGGGTCTTAGATTGGCCAGCAAATAGTCCGGACCTAAGCCCAATCGAGAATATATGGGGAATAATGAAAAGAAACCTAAAAAAAGAGCCTCAAAGAACCCTTTCTGATTTAAAAACAAAATTGCAAGAGATGTTGGACTCTATTTCAACAGAACAATGTCAGAATTTATTAAAATCTATGCCAAAGCGTTACATGTTTAATCAAATAGTAAATATTTAACGCACCGTATGAATTAATACTGGGCAAATTTTTCTTATCAGTTAAGCAAAGCATTTAACATAAATTATTGTTGTTGTTAAAGAAAAGCAAAAATTGTTTTACTAAAATTAAGAGAATAAAATTATCTTTCAGAAAAAAATAGGTTTGCATGTGTTATCTACTTTAGTATTGAAAATATCGTCTGTTAAACATTGTATACGGGTAAAAAAGCTTGCCGTACGAATTAATAGTGGTCGGGGCTCGTATATCATCACAAGCTATTAGCTATTTTCTGTACATTTAATCATATAAATAATATTGTTTTGTACAATATATAAATATATATTCAAAGACATATAAACCTCAAATACACATATTTGTGTATATATATTTTTGAATTTATATTTATCGTATTTATTGTACAAAACCATATTAGACATTATTTGGCCCATAAGAAACATAGTTAATAATATTTCTTATGCAATATATATTTTTGTAAACAAGCATGGGGAATTTTTATGGGGAAATTTTTCAATAATTTTGTTTATATATTCATTTTTTGGTTTTTATATGTACTTTGCTTTTCGAGACAATTCGTCAAAGATTTGCTGAATAATTCCGCGAGTTTTGGCTTTTACTGTGTCGCCTTTTTATGTATTTTTTTATATATTTTTATTGAACATTGCTTGCAATTATTTTGTTTTGGAAGGAATTTTGCAAGCATGTTATTTGCACATATTATTTATGTGTTTCGATCTCTGTCTCTGTCTCTATCTGTATCTCTATCTCTGTTGCTGTCTCTGTATCTCGCTGGAAATTTCGCAAGCGTTTGGCAAATATCTCAGCACTTTTTGTTAAACAATTTGGATTTTTGTTTCTTCTTTTTTTTTTACTACTTGTTTCTGCACTTCATTGTGTTAATTATATGCTGGCTCTCGTTATTTTTTTATTTTCCATCGTTATTTTTTTCTGGTTTTTTTTTTGTTTTTTTGCATGAATTTGGTTTTTGGGGTCTGCGGCTTCGCTTTTTGTTGTTTTGAGCGTTCGTTGAACTACAGATTTACTTACAGCAGTACCAAAAGTATCTTCGAATTTTGATTTTCTGCTTTTCTGTGTTTCTTTTGCTATTTGTTTTGTCTCTTGCACGCGCTCAGCTCTTAACAAGATATATTCAGTGTCCATTGTGGCTAAATTTGAAAGTTATGCCAAGATGGAAGCTGTTAGAAAGTCGAATTCGCTGCACCCTGTCGATATTTGAACTGTTGACACATTATTAACGCCTAATAAAATGTGAATTAAATGCAAACTATTGTTCAAATAAACAAAGCCATTTACAAGACTCTTACTTTCAATAACTACAAATGTGATGTTGCTATAAATATTATCAATATTAATGGATCATTTGATTACCCAGATTTTGACTTTTGAAGCAAAAAGTTGTAGTAAATTTTCGGTGCCTTCGTTTTTTCCATATATTCCTCAAAAGAAGTTTTAAATGAGATTAATGTTACTTTAAGTAATGCTCACTGAGTTTTATAAATAAATCAATTTTTGATTAAAATAAATAAAAATAAATAGCTTGTTAAGGAACACAGACAAAATGAATAAAATTTTACTCTTCTTAAAGATATCCAACACATACCACACAATCTAAGACAAATGTACATATGTATATAACAAACAAATAGCCTTAATATATATGTATATATAAAAAAAAAAAAATATATATATATATATACCTGCAAAAAAGATTGTAAATATGTAATTACAAACAAAATAGCCGAAGGCCACGCTGCTAGTGCTATACCTCATAAGTTAGTCTAAGTTTTGACCTCATAAGTTAGTCTAAGTTTTGTAAACTTCTCTTACTTTTCTATAATAATAATAATAATAACTACATATATATGAAAATTGATAACAATTTGGCATTTCACATAGCTTGCAAATTGTTATCACAATTTTTGTGTAATTTAAAACCAAAAGAACTAAATATTAATCAATTTAAATAATCAATCATCAATTAAATTATTAACTATTTAATTTTTATTGATATATTTCTGATCAAAAGGCGCTGAAATTATATGATTAATTGAATTGATTTCAATTATTGCCATACATTTTTGTGAGTAGACATATTGTTAGGCTCAATGATTGAGTTAAATTTATTTATTTATTAATAAAACAATCTATGACTATACATTACAAATAAAAATAGATTGCCTACGAATCTATCTGTTGTGGCAAACTAAACTTTTCATTTAGATTCAATATTTAATATTTCATTGTACAATAATTATTAATCAAATAAATAACAAATAAATATTCTTTTTATTTACTTATAATAAAATAAAATATTTTCTTATTTATTATAAGAAAAGCTTGCTGGCAACGAGGCCTTCAGCTTTGAGTGAAATTAAAATTTTTATTATTATTACTTATATTGTTTTGAAACTCAGTTGATGACTTTATAAATGTGTATGAAGATTACATTTACAGTCAATTTTGCGCAGTGTAAGCCGCATAATTGCTCATTTATTTGCTTTTCATAAACTAACTAAGTCTGAACTCCTTATTGTAATTAATATTAGGACACACACAAATACACATAATTACTTTACTGTGAAATGAAATAAAATAAACTGATCTACTTGTAAATTATTATTTTATACTCTTTATGCAATGGAACTTATGATTTCATCATTTTGTATAAGTTTAAAACTGCCCCAGCTTTATGCAGCATAAACAAATATCCAAAATGCACTGCAGAGAGTTGCCAGACAGTTAAAATGAGCTTGTTTCAGCGCACTGTTAAGTTGGCTGCGCCTCAGCACTTCATGAATTCATAAACAAAGTCGAATACGTGAATTGTAGTTCGTGCACGCATTCTCCACCCCTTTTTAAAAAATAGTATTTGGCATAATGACTATACTTATGATAAATGCGGTTTAAGAAATGCCTTCAGTAATCAGTTACTTAGTAAGTATATATATTTGCCTGATTTAATTCAGTGTTTCGTTTTGCTTCGATTACTGGCGTGTTTTGTAGTATAAGTTATTGTTGTTGTATCTGTCATGGCATGTTGCTGCTGTTGTTGTTCTCGTTGTTGTTGTTGTTGTGCAAAGTTATGCGCGTTGTAATTGCAAAAGTGACAATATCCGCTTCGTGCTTAGCTGCAGCTAAAACAAAACCAATGCAAACTATGCCACTAGCATGCCACTAAACGGATGCAATAAACACGCAGGCGAGTCAGACAGAGTCTGACTCTGAATTCAGCTGAGCCAAGCCGAGACGAGGCAAGCTGGAGCCAAGTCATGGATTGATGGCAGCGACGATAGCAAAGTGAAAATGCCATCAGCCATCAGCAAAAATTAGCAAAAGCAGCAACAAGTTGGAATGCCAAATGTCGACAATGCTCGACGTGCAGGTACCCTATACGCGGGTCAAAAGACTCTCAGTGAATATATATGCATTTTATCTGATTCGTAAGCACATGAATAAATTCAACAGCAGCGAGAAGCGGCATGAAATGCCCAAAAGTTTCCAGAAACAAAATAAACGTGATATAAACAAAATGCCAAAAGAACTGCAAAGAACAAACAAGTATGCCGAAGATTAAATACACTTTCAGTAACAAAATATTGCAAAAGAAATAATTAAATTTAAGTAATGTGAAATTTATGTGGAGAAAACTAGACTGTTCAATTGAATTTATTGCAATATAGAAAGCAAAATATCTCTACTAGTTTTTTGACTTTTAAGCTGTATGAACAGAATATGATCAAGAATATAGTACACATGTTATATACCAGATTAATCTGGATACTCAGACCTTATCTGGGCATTATCATTCTCCTCTTCGCTCTTTCTATTATATATCTCTCCTAGTTTTTTAACTTTTAAGCTGTATGAATAGAATATGATCAAGAATATACAGTACAAGTACACATGGTATATACCAGTTTAATCTGGATACTCAGACCTTATCTGAGCATATTCATTCCCTTCTTCCCTCTACCTATTATAATATATCATAAATTCAGAAATATCTCTTCTAAAGCGTTCCACATATCATGCCAAAAACCCATGTTATCCCATTTGTTAGTGTATACAAACATGTTGATAATATCAACCTATATATACTATATACAAACATACATAAAGATTTAGATTTAGATATTCGAAATTACAGTTCGCAACGCTAATGAATTTGCTTTGAGAAACAATGCGAATGCTAACTTCAAAATGTATCTGCTAGATACACACGCTTCGTGGCGGTTTTTGGTTTATACTTATGTACGAGTGAGTATCTATGCATAATTAAGTCATATCTTTAAGAGCTGGCCATAAACATTATTTAATAAATTGCACCCTTAATGCCAACAATGTTGTTTTGTTTGCCATTGTAATAGCTGATTTTGGTGTGAGCCAAACAATATCTGAGATATTCAGAGTCACGTTGTTTGCCCAATTGGGACACATCAAATGATCTCTGTTTAAGTTTCCCACGAATTGCGCAAATATTTAGTTTAACTTGATGAGAGACAGTAAATGTTTGTAAGAGAAAATATAGCAATAAATATTCATAGATTTCAATGAACTTAGCAAACAGAAACTAGTTAAATAAACATGGCCAAAAAATCTATAAAATTCGGCTGCATTTTCTTATGTAGAACTTATGTTTGCTATGGGGAAGTGCAGCTAAATTATCCATCTCTAATCGATGATTTGGCAGGCAGAATATGAGATAAACTAATTGATTTTAATTACAATGCAGGATGAGAAAGTTTGGCAGATTTGTGGTCCTTTTTGTATGGCAGAAAGAACAAAAAAGTTCAGTACAAGAATGGCAGTTGAGAGGATAAGAGGTTAGCCTTAGATATTTTAGTCCGAAGTTTCGAGTTTTGACAGTTGGATATCAGCCAAGGACTTGCTGAGCTTTTGTGCCTATAATTCTTGCTCCTGCTATCGCCTGAAGGTAGAGTTTTTCAAGTGAAGTTCTGAGGACAAGTGAAGTCAAAATAAAGTCACAATTATATCATTGAAAACATGAAATAACATGCTTCGAAGGAATAATTAATTGTATGAGTCATCTGACTATTATTTAACATTAAATTGATAGAGCCTACGTATTTGCAACTGTTCTAAATTATTTAAAAGAATCAGACTAAACTAATTAATGACTAAATAGGTCTGTGAGCCAGATTTGTCAGCTAAATATGCGCAGTATTTACAAATGCAGCTGAATATGCAGTGCACTACTTAAACTAAGATGTGTGTGTTGTTGTGTGTGTGTGTGTGTGTGTGTGTGTGTGTGGGCGTCATCTTGGGGCATTGTCACTGTCACTCAATGGCTCACTTAACGGCACTTAAAGCGCGCACATAACAATTTGTAGATCTGACTCAGGCCGCACTAAACTGCAGCTTAAAGATAATCAGATACTCAGATACTGAGATGCAGATACATTTCACATGCTGTCTGGGCATTGAATGTGTGTTGTGTAGAACTAGAAATGGTCGTGTGTTGTGTTATAAATCGTGACACGAAGAAACACGAAACAACAGCATATATATTTAGAAAATAGTATTGCTTTCGATGGCACTCTTTAAGAAGCGTTTTGTATTTCAATGAAGATTCTTTTCAATTTAAATTGAAAATTCCTCAAAACCTACATGTATGGCCAAAAATATAAGCACACCTCGAACATATACATTCAGCGGAGTATTAAAACAGCATTTATTCATTGCAATGAAAAACTTGATGTGTTTTTTTTTTGTAGAATCATTACATTAGTCGCTGGCAAATAAAATCGAATTCGCTGCTAAATAGTTCATTATAAAGTGAATAAGTGCTTAAAAACGATTAAAATTAAGTGGGTACGCGTTTAAAAGCTCAAATAATTCTCAAATTACTTTTGATTTCATTAGCTCACGGCCAAAATCGAATACACCAATTTCAATTTAGTAGCCATGTTATATTAGTATTTATAAGCTGTAAGAAATCTTACAAAACTTACTATTTCACATTATTACTTGATATTAGTTTATATAGGAAAATACTAGAGGTTCGTTAGTTTTTCTTAATTAGAGTCTTCTAATTTTGCTAATCAATTTCATTATATAGGAAAATACTAGAGGTTCATTAGTTTTTCTCCATATTAATTAGAGTCTTCTAATTTTGCCAATCAATTTCATTTATAATAGACAAATTACTCAGCTATTATTTCATTAGATTTATTTGTTGCTAATAAATATATCATTTTTGGTTTGTTTTATTGCCTATTAGAATATAAGAAGTTCTTCTTAATTTGCATATATTGCGTCATTTTGGTATTCAATTTCAATTGCAATTTTTTAGAATTGTAAATTACTTAGTTATTATTTCATGAGATTTATTTGTTGCTAATCAATTTAAAAATTATTAGAAAATAATACTTTTTTCTTAAGTTTCATGTATCATTGGTTAAATAAACTTTTATTTTTGGAAGTTATTTTTCTTTATTGCTCAGAAATTGAAAGCTATTTTTTGGAGTTGAATTTTTGTTCACTGGAAATAAAACTGAACTGTGAAGGATTAATATCCTTGCAGTATTTAAGAGTTAAGAGCGTTTAAGAGGTAAACGTACTTTAATTTAAGCCAAATTGGTTTAATTTAAATAAACCATTTTTGAGTTTCATTCTTTTTTATTTGAAATAAAACTGAATTCTTAAGGTTTAATACGTTTGCAGTATTTAAAAGTTCTGAGGGTTTAAGAGACAAGATATTCCTTAATTTAAATCAATATTTGTTAAATTTAAATAAAGAACTTTTGAGTTTTATTCTTTTTTGAAAATAAAACTGAATTGTTAAGGTTTAATACTCTTGCAGTATTTAAGATGCGTTAAAGAGGCAAAATATACTATAAATTAAGTCAATTTTGTTTAATTTAAATAAACCATTTTGAAGTTTCATTCTATTTTACTTGAAATAGAACTGAATTGTTAAGGTTTAAAGCCCTGGCATTATTTAAAAGCACAGAGTGTCTAAGAGACAAGATATTCTTTAATTTAAATCAATTTTTGTTAATAAAGAAACTTTGAGTTTCATTCTATTTTAATGGAAATAAAATTGAATTGTTTATGCTTATGTAATTAAGAGTTAAGAAGAGCTTTGGCTCTTATATATTTTAATTATATATATATATTTTAATAATTTTATTAATTTTAATTTTTATATATTTTAATTTAAATCAATTTAATTGAAATTAAATAAACAATTTTTGAACTTATAAATGAGAAACAAAGTTCATGATATTTAAACAAGATTTTCTTCACATTGTGCTGCTGCTTGAGCTTGTGTGTTGATCAAGTGCTTGAACATGCGTGTGCGTGCTCTGTCGTGTCTTGTCGTGTTTGTGCAACTGCAGCACGCGGCCACCTCTAGATACAGAAGTGGCCGCATTTGGATCGCCTTCAATTATAACATTTGGGACGGCTGAAACTTTCAAATGAACCTACACAAGAGTCTCGCATGGCGCATAGCGCAAATATATCATATCGCATAGCTCAGTTGCGTATGCGGGTACGAATTGAGTTCAGTTGATTGTAAGTTTTGCAGTTTTTGCATAAGCCAAAAGGCAGCAGTAGCGGCAGCAGTAGCAGCAGCAGCAGCGGCAGCAGCAGGCAGCGACAGCAGCAACTTAGCCATGGCCAATAGAGAAGGCTTTGACGATGGCGATGGCGGCTGCAGCCAAGCGGCAAGTGACCCAAATACTTTTGACGACGACTTGGTCTAACGGTAAACGGTAAATTGTAAGTGGCCTACTGCAGTTAACTGAATTTTCGCATGCGTTTTGCGCGCGTGTGTATCTAATAGATACATTTCGCTAACTGACTGATTTCGCGTGCGTGCTGCTGCCGCGTCTGTCTTTCTGTCTCTATGCCTCTCCCTCTGCCACTGCCACTTTCTAGTTTAATGTGGCAAACTGTTTACCGCTTACAATTTGCAACACTGCCACAAGTTTAGGTGCAAACTCTGTTGACAATTTCAATACTATTCATTAAAATGTGCAAAATGCTTAGACATGAGTGCCTTAAACTTCATGGTATATATATTCTATATGGTTATTATTTTTCAATTATTATTTTATGTCAATTTGAATATGTGCCTTGCATATAAGTTGACGTTTAAATAAAGATTAAATAGGTATTTCTTTGTCGGCAGAAAACTAACTTGTTGTATGGAAAACTTTATTGTTTTTCAAGATATCGTAACCAAACTCAGCAATTCTTAGTTTGATTAAAATTTGATTAAATTTGCACAATCAAATCTTATAGATGCTATAAAAACAATCGTTTAATAAATGAGCTTATGTATGACTGTGTATTTTTGGTTTTTACAGATATTTCTCTCAAAATTCAGTTGAGAAGAACTCAAATAAAACCTGATCACTATACAGCTGCTATAGAAACAATCTGTCGAGTATTGAGTTTTTATATCAAGAAACTTTCTAGAAAGGCGAATTTCTGGTGGCTTCCTTTTTGCTAGGAATAAGGACATAATGAGGGACCTTGGGATTGCCACATTAGTTGATGTATTGTACTTCTACGGCTGATCGACAAAATAATAGAAACGCCAATCATATAAACCCTCTGGCCAATGCACTTAAATTTGATGTAAGAAATCCAAAACTCCAGTCAGGCACTTTCATCATCACCCCAAGCTGACAGCTTGTGATTATAATCTGGTGGTAAAATTGGACATTTACAAATTTTAGAATTTTTTCACCATCAAATTATTTTTATTTTTATTTAAAAAAAAAATAAATAAAAAAATTAATTTTAATAAAAAAAAATATAAAAAAGAAAAATAACATTTAAAAAAAAATAAAATGCACAATTTACAATTAGTTTAAGCTGCCAAAAAGGCCAAGAAGCCCAAAGTGAAATAAATTTTGATATTTTTATATAAAACAAGTAAGAATGATATAGTTGAGTATACCCAACTACTAAACTCCCTGTACCCAGGTCAAAAATTTCCGATCGCATCTTCGTTAACTTTAAATACAGCGCGATAAAAATCACAAATCGAAACGTTTCCCTGAAGACACCTTGTTGACAGACCAAACAAATGAGGCGAAACAAACTGGCAGGACCCAAGGAGTGGAGTATGATCGACTATGGCATACTCTGTACAAACTTCGCGAATTATATTTTAGAGTAACAAATAAATACTTGCAGCAATGTGCCCAGAGTTGAATGTTCTTGCAGATAATTATTTCCATACAAAATTTGTTTTCGACCGATAGTTCCTATTATTTCTATATGATATAGTTGTCCGATTTGGGTAATATTTTAACACAAATTTAGTAGCACAACAACACTTCAAACCCGAAAGTCTGGCACAGATAGCTTGAAAAACAAAAAATTTGAATATCGTGAAATCAAACACAAAGGCGGTGCCACGCCCATTTTTCCATGCCACTTGATATTATATGTTCTTGAGTTATTAATTAATACCCGAAAAAAGTATCCACTTTAACTAAAATGCACTGATCAAGCACCCGTTTCATTATTGGTAAACTAGAACAATTTGGGAATTATAAGGTGCACCTGCTGTAAAATTCACTTGTTTGTTGAATAACTTCCGTGTTTATTATCCGATCAACTTGAAATTTGGACAGAAGATTAAGAGTGACTAAAGTGTTATACATCCCAAGTCCCAACGCTATATCTTGAAAATTGTTACTGTAAAACGTTTTTATTGAATAGCGGGGAAATGAGAGGAAACATAAATTTTAAGAAAATAAATATAAAAAAAAATAAATTTTATTAATAAAATATAAAAAAATAAATAAGAAAAATAAATTCTATTCAAAAAAACCATATCAAATTAACACATAAATCCTTTTCTCAGGAAGTTCGCTTCAAAGCCGTGCCAAAAAAGGCTATTGATGGCTACAGATTTTGTCTAACAAATATACAAAACGTTGATTATCGTTCTTAACATGCGACTACACATAATTTCAAATGCTGAGGTAAATATAAAAGGCCTACGACATCAAACCATATTGGCAAAATTCATCGAAACATAAACTTTACAATTTGCTCAAAATGATTCCAGAATATTTGGCGGCATTTCTTGGAAATGAATTTCGAGGCATTTGGCATTTACGAACGAGTCAATCTGCATTCTGAGAACACGCAGACTTTTGGCGGGCACTGTTGATCCAGTTAGCTAATCGATTATGCCCCAACCGGATATGCCACAAGCTGGAATTTCAAAATTCAAACAAGTTCGCATTTCATCGATGAATCATCAATTGAATATTTTAGCAGCGACTTTTAGAGCTCAATGTGTGAACTTATCTACTGTATAATTATGTAGACCATATAGGTGTATATATATGTAGAGATGTTTGTCTGTTAACACATGTTTTGATAAGCCGCAAATCGTTGACAGCTGATTGCGTCAAAGTTTTTTAATGAATGAAAACCGCTGGCGACAACAAGCGTTAAAATAAACAATCAACGTAAATGTGAGGATGTGAGTCACCCCAGCAGCAAATATAACTAAAAACAACAAATAAGTATACGCTAATCGAGTATGCTTGACCACATATACCCTGGACAGAGCCCAGCGACAGTTTTATATCTTTTATAGTGGCAAATAGTTTATTGAATAACTTATTTATGCGGCTTATTAGACGCTTGTTAGGAAATGTTTTATGGTTTTGCGGGGCAACATAATTACATATTTATAACTTAAAAGTTGTATAGCATCTGTATACTAAATTTCATGTCTGTAGCTTTAATAGACTCTGATATCTATCAATTACTAGAGTCAGTTGTGCCTCAAATTCATAGAGAGACATTGTAGGCAGAATTAGGAACTTGTGCCCATTTTAGGGACAGTCAAGAATTAGGCACAAAGTAGAGTTAAGATTAACTAATCACAGATCTTTGCCTTAGGAAGAATTCAAGCATTTGGTAAGTTACAATTTCTCCCCTTAGTAAATCACATATTATACTTAACTAATCACTGATTGTACTTTACTAACCACAGACTGTGCTTTGTCAAGGTTCAATTTCAATTTGTGCTTTTAAATAACTCTGAGTTTCCCTATAATAATGTAAATAATAACTCCAGCTGAAGGCCTTGGCAGCCATGGCTAAGAATTGAATGTTAACTCATAGTTTTAACTAGAATTTTATAATTAAATAAATAAATAAATATCTCTGAGTTGCTTTATATGACCCTTTAGTGTCAGTTTTTTGGGTATAGGGTATAAAAAAATAGCCGCAAAATTAGTTGACATGTTTATATTTAACTCATCTGCTTTGCAGTGACACTTTTGATGTTTATCTGAGTATCTTAACTTAAGATGCGAGATAAAGCAAAAGTGATTCATTCATTTAGTTTCTCACGATAGGTTGAGTAAAATTTTATAGAATTTTACATGCAGAATCACAGTTTAAAGTCGTCTTAACTGCAAAATAGCCACTTACACTTTGACCGCAATTACCAGTCAAGATGAAAGGAAATTTTATTTTTTAATTAGCGTTAATTGCTGCTTAGTTGTGCAAGTAGAATGCAGAAAGGCAGCGTCACTGAAAGAGAAATTACAAAGAGAAACACGTTCGTCTCAGCTGCGCTGTCACGGCGGCTTTTCGACTTATCAAAGAAGGCCCAAAAGCCAGACAATTAACAGTTAAAATCCAACGGCAACAAGAGAATAACTTGCTACCTAGGCCCACTTTATGAACACTGCCACTCCCCCTCCCATCGCTAGCGAAATCTCAGATGCCAAAAGTTGCTATTCATTGAAAGGAAAAACCAAAAATAATAAAAACACGTCAAAACTTAAGCCAGCTGAAAGTGAATGGCAAGCAATCGAAATGTGACCAAGTGGGGAGCCCACTTAAATTGGCCAACCGAGTGGCCAATGGCCAATTCGTAGGGTGTGTGCTGCAGGTGAGTCCCTCCCCCCTCCGCTCGTCTCAATCCGCTTACGCAGTCATCGAACTGCCAGCAGACTCGAATAGCACACCCAACAAAATGTCAAAGACACAACAAAAATGTTAAGAAACATAAATAACCATTCTATAGTAGAAAGTTGTTAAGTGAGAGATACCCTGTTCTGATATTTGTCTAATCTAGTAGTATCTTAGCTCACATTTATACCCTTAAGGATTGCACATGGATTTCCCTAGTTAGAGCATCAACAATCCTGTTAATTTTTGTTTTAATTATACAAACTTTTTAATGTCTTAAGACAAACTAAAAAAAAATACTTTTTTCTTAACATTTTTTTAAAAAATCCACTTTTTCTTGGATGCGAGATATTCCGGGTCCCCCTCCACACCCCTGCAATTCGTTTAAAACGTTTTACGCCAACAATTTCAAAGATCTAGCTTTAGAATTTTTCATGTGTAATACTTTGGTCACTCTTAATCTACTGTCCAAATTTCAACTCGATCGGATAAGAAACACGGAAGTTATTCCACAAACAAGATTCAGTACTGCAAAGCGCGGGGGAAGAAGTAGCGCAGTCGTCACTAAAATGCCTCGCTTGCATTGTCGCTTGTGTGTATGTCTAAGTATACAAAGATATGTTAGGAAGTTGTAGAACCTGTGTACAGGGAGTTTCGTAGTGGGGTTTACTCGACTAGAGCATTTTTACTTGTTTAATTCGCCTACAATATTACCTTAAATTAAAATAAGTGGGTAATGGGAAATTAGCTAAGCAATAGCATCGAGTTCTTTGGCTTTGTTTCAATTTTTTAGCATAGAATTGATAGTTTATCTGGAAGTTATCAATACTCATTGCTGGTATCGATAGTTTTCGATAGTTTGATACAATAAAGGGTATAATTAAAACACTGTACGTTGTGTGAATAAATGAAAGATGAAAGAGATGTGCATTTGTAAATAGTCTTGCAAATTTGACTAGTAAATTGATATCTAACAACAGTTTACTATCTGGCCACTTATATATGGCTATAAGTTTGATCTGGCTTGATCTGTTTGCCCTGACGACTGTCGACTGTCGACTATAGTTTTTAATTAAATTGAATTGTGAGTAGTGTGTAGTCCAGCAGACATTTGAGCAGTCCAAAGGAACAAACCCAATACCAGACAAGACAGACGCTGAATATTTGAAGCTCTTAGCGTGTCTTGACTTGGTTAGCCTCTGAGAATGTCTGGGCGTGGCCTGGCCAAGTGGTCGACATGAATGTCGTCAGACTGTCGCTGGAAGTTGAATTTGTCTTTGGATTTGGCACTTTGGTCTTGGCTAGCGGGCAACAAGTGCCAAAAGTACTCCAAAGAGTTGTCACAATTTCATTAGCAGTTAGCATTTTGATGGCTGCTAAGTGTATGTGTAATTTTGTGTCAACTGATTTGGACAGTCATGTGCTCAGCAGTTTTTTGAGTAGTAGTGACATCATGCCGCCCAATGCGTGGCTAACCTATACCAAGACTACCCTTACCCCCTTAACGATCTGGCCAAGAGATGCCCTCACCCTGACCTCGTTAAGCTTGCCGCATTTTGCACGTGCCCATAAAAAGTTGTGAGATTTGCAGACAACGCCAGGCGTCTGCTTGCCAAGTCTATGAATGTGCGAAGGAGTGGAAACTATCCGCATCCTTTGGATTGCATAACAGCAAACACACACACACCAAAAAAAATACAAATAAAAATAAAGTAGAAACTTGAACGCTTGTCTGTCTGACCTTGTCCACTGCATTGGTTGGATAAGAGTTTGACTTGGCTTTTCTTCTTTTTCAGTTCTCAAATTTATTCTGAATTGCAGTCAAAAGTTTTGCCAGCTGACGCTAATTGAAAGCGGCGTCGAGTTTGTCACTTGCACTTACACTTGAGGCCATTCGAATAGGTTATCATCGGGTTTAGTTGCTTACCTGCAAATAGAGAGAGTGAGAGAGATAAATAACAAAAGCGCAATTAGTAAAGACTTTTTGTCTATGTGTGTGTATGTGAGAAAACAAGGAAATTCAATTTGAATAACAAATTCAGCAACATTTTTGGCATTTAAGCTGCATTGTATTTAAATCGGTTCAGTGATTCTGCCTTCTTATAATACAAAACAAAACAAAACAAAACAATATTTATATTTATGAGCTTCGCATGCAATATATTCATGTATTCATTCCATATTCAAACATTTATTTGCGTGTGTCTGCGATTCACAAATTGTTTCCTTTTTTTTTTGTTTGTTTGTTTTTGCTTTGCATTTTGCACAAAATTTGGCCATTTCACGCGCATGTAAAACGCAATCCAAACAAGTCCAAAAGACAACAAAATAATTAGAAACAAGTCAGAGTGTAATCAACTGAAAGATACTCTGTAAGGGGGCTCTGAAGCAAGAGTGTACTCAACTGAAAGATACTCAGTAAGGAGGCTCTAAGGCATGGACCGCAACGATTAGAATTTTTAAAATAAATTATTAAGAATTATTTATTCATTATTTGAAAAATTTTTTCATTAAAATCAATAAAATAACTCTTATTAATATTATTTTATCTTATTTAAATTTTTATTTTCATTAAAATCAATAAAATAACTCTTATTTATATTATTTTTATCTTATTTATTATGAATTGAGATCTCTTTATACATATTTTTTTGTCATTTAAGTCAATAAAATGACCTATGTTTATTTAATTATAATTATTTATTTTGAATTGAGAATTACTTATTCATTTCATTCACTTAAGTTAAAAAAACTCTTTTTCATTTAATTTATTTATTAGGAATTGAGATTAATTTATTATTCTTTTTTTATTGAAGTCAAAAAAAACTCCTTTTATATTATTTATTGCTTATTAATTAAAAATGATTTATTAATTTTGTTCATTAAAGTCAATAAAATAACTCATATTAATTTCATTTTATTTACCTATTATGAATTAAGTAAAATGTATTATTTTTGCTTCATTAAAGTCATACAAATAACTCAATTTATTTTATTTTATTTTATTTATTATGAGTTGAGAATTATTTATTATTTTTTTCATTAAAGTCAATAAAATAACTCTATTTATTTAATTTATTTTATTTATTATGAGTTGAGAATTATTTATTATTTTTTTCATTAAAGTCAATAAAGTAACTTTATTTATTTAATTTATTTTGAATGAATTAAAAATGATTTATTTAATTTGTTCATTAAAGTCAATAAAATAACTCCTATTAATTTTATTTTATTTATCTATTATGAATTTAGAAATATTTATTATATTTTTTTCTCATTAAAGTCAAACAAGTAACTCTATTTATTTTATTTTATTTATTGAGATTCTCTAGTGCTATACATCTATCATATATTTTTATTACCGTATCAATACTATATTAATGGAGCTTTTAATGCTTCATAAAAAGTATACAATAAATATTTATTTCTAGCAGTTTCTGTTTGTACCCTGTATGCATTCAAATGTATATAAAGGGTATTATAAAGTTGTGCAAAATATATGAAACAATCAACAGGAGCCAACTCCAATTCAATAGCATATAAATTTTTCTATAAGTTTTGTACATATTTCCCGCTTCCTTTAACAAGTCTGTTAAAACTTAAAACTTTTAAGATAAAGTCTTGAATTTTGTTAAGAGAATATATTGAAACATTATCTGTGTATGCTGAAAATATCCTAACTATTAGATAGTAAGCACAAAAGTTATTCAGTAAACAATTTCTATTTAATTCCATACGACTAAAGATATCCTTAATCCCAATACAAGGTAACTTCTAGTCGAGCGCTCTTGACTAGAACATTCTGATTAGTTTTATTATCCAATCGTAATTAAATTTGCAGTCTAAATAGGAAAATTGTAGACAGCCGTGTGGTAATTATTAAATGAAATATATTTACATATTTATGTAGCAAATGTAAAATTCATTTATTATTCATTTGCCAGCAGACAATATCGAAAAATTGCAAATATTTTTGCGTATTTAGTGTCTCTGTTTATTTAAGATTAATTATAGTTAAGCTTGGACTTGTTGTGCACAAAAATAAGTAGATATTTCAGACATTTATAAAAGTAATAAACTGATTAATCAATTGTCTGATAAAAAGAACTGAACAAATTGCCAATGAGACATCTGAAACTTTGTATATATCCAGACTTTTTATTGTATATATTATATGTATATTCATAAACATTTTGTATTTCAGCTGCTAAATTAGAAAGCTGCGTCTCTGCGGTTGCTGGAACTGCCAAATTAATTGCATAATTTATTTTTTAAGCAATTTTTCTGTCTGTTCCGCATGTGCGCCAATGAGAAAATCAAAATTCACATGAAAAATGAATTTTAGAATATATACCAGGGAGATCTGAAGGGAATGGTTGGACTTGTTTTTGGCAATCCAGCCATGAAAAACGCTAGCGACACATTTTAATATTAAGAAAAAAAAAGAACAAGAAAAAAATGTTTGATTGCTTCAGACAACATATGGATTTTATGTGCTATTACTATTATTATTATTATATTTATTATTATATTGAGGAACTGGTCAAATTTTGTTGGCTTTTTTTGTTTTACGACAAACTTGACGAAATGTCTTGGCCCTGGGCCACGATTTGTGTCCTTCCACCCCCGACCCCGACCCCGATCCCGGCCAGAGGCTGGAGCCGATAGTTGCGACCCAATTGGCCCTTTTTTACGAGTAACACTTACGCGTTGTCACGATACCCAAGTATTCCTACGATTTTAACCATAAAATCTACCAAAATGCCGCCACAACTTGCCTTTCAATGTTTTGCGCTATCTTTTTTTTTTGCTTTTTTTAAGAATAATACCGCAAACGTATTTGTATCAAGTGCCTTTAAGCGGGAAGTGTACAGAATTACGAGCTCGAATTAAATAAATGACTAGTTTTGTGGTTTTATGAGATGCACAAGACAGTTCAGGATGATACACAAGGGACCCAAGGGGCTAGCAGAATACTGCTGCTGAGCAATTGAAGTGGCTTAAAGTATGTTGTAAGAACTTGCCCTACACAATAATAAAGTGGTATATACATAAAAAAAATATAACAATATATAAGAATGCCAGGGATTTGCATGCAATTGTTAGCCTCATTAAAATAAATCAATCAAATTTCATTATAATCCTGGATTAAATCAGAATACTCTTATGAAATGTGTTAGCTAACATATCATGAATACAACAAATAAGTTATATTAAATTAATTTATTAATCTTTTTTAAAACTACGGTGGCTGATCAACAGAAGAAGCACCATGTCCCTCAGAGCTAAAAGAGCAGTTTATGTGCATTGTGTCGCCCCGATCTGGCTATACGGAGTGCAGATTTGGGGAATAGCTGCAAAGTCCAACTATAAATGCATAAAGGTACTACAAAATCGTGCCATGCGTGGTACCACCCTTCATCGAGACCTGAATCTGCATACAGTGGAGGAGCAGATTGGAAGTCACACTAGCAGATATAGAGAACGATTAAAAAGACACCACAGTATACTCACAAGACGCTTACTCCCTGCCAGACCTTTAAGGAGATTAAAAAGAAAGGGTTTTGCCAAAACAATTGGCCAACTTTAAAGTGCCCCTCGCAATAAGAGAACATTTGCAAGTCCTCATGCGCCTAGCTTGAGGTTTGGTCCTTTTATTATTAACTATACTTTTTAAGATTTGTCATTTAAAATACTGACAACTATCCGAAAAGGCTTCTGATTATGATAAATAAAATAAATATATATTAAAATACGAATTCAGCTACATTTAGTCAAGTTAATTTCAAACATTTAAAGTATTTTTAAAGTATAAAATTTATCTGTAGCTTCTTTTACAATATATTTTCTTTGAATTTTGAAGTGCACATGAATTCCATTTAATTTTCATATATTTACTTAAGCTATATACATGAGCAAAATTTCACGAATTTTATATTTCCTTTAACAAATTGGCGAGTTAAGTAAAAGCCTTGAAAAAACAACAAAATGAAAACAGCAAATGTTGGGTCAAACACTCGCAATTTATTTGGTGGACCTTAACGAGAACGTTGGCAATCGAATCAAATGGAATCGAGGACCATTATGGTTCCAATAGCAATTACAACAAACGCAGCAACAACAACAATAATGCTGGCAATGATAATAAAAGTATATATACATATATATATATAGATATATTTTATGGCACCAGCTATGGATACAGATATACAGTACATATACGAATCACAAATGAATATATGTTTCAGTGTATGTATACAGACTTTCTTATATATATTTATACGCTGTTTTAAAATAACAATAGAGTATATAGAGTATATGTACATTTGCTTGTCTAACCATAAGAACGCAAAACTATTCCACATTGTAGGAGCTAAAAGCAAAAATCAAATATGATTTCAAAATGTGAAAATCATATTTGATTTTTGCATGTTTCTGTGTGCTTATCTCCTACAATTTAAAAGCTGGAGTAAGAAAATTTGGTATGAGAACTTCTGGTGATCTCCTTGAAAGATAAGTTTATAAATACTTTTACTACGTATACTCCTACTTTCGAAAATTGGAATTAGCCAATTATCAACAAAGCATCAGTTACCAAATTTGATATCAGCTCTTCGGATGATCTTCTTTAAACATGTGACAGAAATATTGAAGCCATTTCTGTTTCCAATCAAATCATTTGAAACCGCAATTGTTTAATGTTCCGAATTCAGAAAACTGTTCGAAAAGAGTTCTTTGATACTTAATCTAACAGAAAAGGGGAAACAAAAACGGTTTGAAGGGAAAATTCTCACAAAAGTGATAGGCATTTTTATATATTATTATGAACAGAGTACATGGCAGTCGGGAGAGTTCTACTGCAATGTTCTTACTTGTTTAATAAATGAAGCAATCCCCAAAAAAAACTGAAACAAAGGCAGAAGAGACAAAAATCAGCAGGGAGAAAGGGGCACAACAAAAAAGTTTAGAATCAAAAAAGGGAGGAGCATTCGAAAAAAAAAAGAAGGAGAATCACATGAATGGCACTTAACTTGCCAGGCTGAACTCAGAGCTGGAACTGTAGCTGTTGCCGGAGGGTGGGCTGGAAACTGTAACAGTTACAATTTTAATGTGCATTGCATGTGTGTTGTCCACTGGACGCCCTGCCCCCCGCACCATGCACCCAAGGGTCCTGTCCTGCTCCTTTCGTCAGCCCTGCAGCAATGCGCCTTTCCCGCTCCCATCAAAAAGTAACTTCTGTTGTTTGATGCCAATTTTTTGCATTGCTTCTCCTGCTACTGCTCCTGCTCCCTTGCTTTTCTTCCTTTTCTTTTTTTTTTGGCCGGTTGTTGAACTCGCCATAAGTGGCCCTAGCCAAAAGCAACAACAACAACAATAACAACAATGAGCAGAGCTACACAAATCAAATGAAAGCAGCTGCCGCTGCCGCTGCGGCTGCAATTTTTTCATCAGAGTTAAGAAAAATGCGACAATATAAATAAAATGCATTCAAAAGACACATAAAATATGTTCAAATAATAAACACACACACGCACACACACACATACATACCAAATTTAGCTGCTAGACGCCATTTTGTGTGTAGTCTATGTGTGTGTGTGTTTGTCTTGAGATTTATGTTTGCACTGTTTTAATGCTGTCAACTGATATTGTTCAATTTTCAAAGTCTGTAGACGCATTTTTATGACTGTTCTATGGTCGAGACATGCTGAGACGACCCCACACCCCCCCACCAACAGGCCGCCCCCTTCACTTGTGCTACACAAGTGTGGCAACTCATTAAAAAGCAATTAAAAGGCGTTTGTCACACACGTGTGTGTGAGTAGAGTGCAGAAGGTGAACCAGACCATAGGCCACAATAGGCGACAATTCTCGTGTCTTGCGGCTATTTGCAAGGTCATCACGCACACACACACACACACACAGCAAATAGAAGCAGCGCTGCCTGAGTGTGAGTGTGTGTGTGTGTGTGTTATGTCTGGCCGGGCCTGCGGCAAACAAAAACATATTACGCATACGCCACGAAGCACGCGTTAAGCAAACTCAAACAATGGCCCAGACACAAGGACTTTTGACAAACACCATGAAGCGTTTGACTGCCTCGCCTTTGCGCAGGTCCTTAATATATATATATTTCTTTTTTTTTATCATTTTAAAACGTTTACAGAAATTCAAAGCACATTTTTTATATATTTTTTTTTTATCAACTTTATATTATTTAAGTTCACTTTTCTTTTATTTTTTTTTTTTAGAGTAACAGCAAAATGTAAAAATTTAGTCTTAAAAGAAAAGTGAACTTAAATAATATAAACTTGATAAAAAATAAATTAAAAAAATGTAAGAAAATGTGCTTTGAATTTCTGCTGAATTCTAAACTGTTAAATAAATATTGTATATACATATACAATGGCGTTACGTTACATAAATTTCCATGGTATAATTTTAAGTAATGATTGTTTTTCAAAACTTATTCAACGCAAATAATACACTTATTTCGGGTCCAATATTAACATCAACTTAATTGAATACGCTTTCAAACATTTTTGGATGAATTTTAATATTTTGGTCCCGATGGACTTTCGATGAATATGCCCATATGCAGGAGAAGCATGTACAATGGCGTGACGTTACGCACTTTTGAAATTTTACAAAAAATTCAATATTTCGTCAAGCCTCGATATTTTATTTTATTCACTTTTTATTGCAAAGCTTGGTTTTAATTAAAAATTTCGCGCAGTTTGGATCACTAGCGCAGATTTAGGGAGACTAAATGCTTATTTCGATGGTGTTACGTTACATTAGAAAATAATTAAAAGCAAATCAAAAATTTACTGTTAATTTATATCTGTTTGCTCTTCTTGCATTTTTCTGTGGTTATTTGATGATTTGACAACATATTTGCGATAAGAGTGCACCTGCATCATTAATGTTAGAAAAGTGGATTTTAACGATAAGAAGGTCTTACAAATGCACAAAGCTGAACAAAACATGAGCTTCAACTTTAGAGGACGATTTCTTCGCATTGCAACTAAGAAAAGCCTTGAACTCTTCGATTTCATCAATTTTGGATATTTCTCTTTTAAAATAAAATTCAAAAGAAATTTTTGGATGAGTTTTCACTTTTTCGGTCACGGTGGACCTTTCTGTGGAAATGCCTATATATATAAAAATATACAAAGAAATAAAAAAATTATTTTCTTTTATCAAATTTATTTTATCTAAGTGCTTACTAAAAATTATAATCACTATAAATGTAATCATTATAATTTAATTTATTTTGTGAATTAAAAACTTTAAACAAGCCTGTGTGCCTAAAATACGTAGAAATAGTTACTACATTGCTTTTTAAATTTAACAAATAATGTAAGGCACATACCATAAATATTTTGTTTAGGCTTTTTCGTAAATAAACATAAATAAATCACTATTTTGTTACGCTTGAAAAGGACCCGTCTAATTTTCTCTTTTGGAGCTGTTTACGTCCTGAGTAGAGAAATCTATGCAAATTGAATTTTTTTTCCCTAATGCAATACAAACAATGAACTTCAAATGCCTGATTTCAATTTATATATATATGCCTTAAAGTGGGGCAGAACAAATTTGTTTTAAAGGTCATGAGATTCGACTTTGAGTTTGGAGAGGCAAGAACTTGGGGTAAAAAGTGTATTGAGAGTTTCGCTTTGCGTGGCTGAGTCCTTTGAGCTTGAGAATTTATTGTCACTTTAAGTTATCTTATTATTTTGCATTATTTCGTTAGGTTTCTTACGCTTTACTTATTTTTATGTACTCAATGTTCCCATTGCCTTACCAAAATATAGCGTAATCTATTAAGAAAACATTTACTTGCAATTTAAAGGCAATTTTTTTTTGTATGTTGCCTGAATTTATTCCGATTTATTTTGTGCGTTTGCTCATTGTCGTTTCGGGCTGAATTTATTTATGTGCCACTGTGATTATCCGGCCAATACTACAGCTCAAGTGCGGCTTATTTAAATACACGCCTGAGGATCCTGCTGTGCATCCGCAACTTAATTGGGCCTTTGGTCTGGGCATAATGGCCAGTCCGAGAGGTGGCACAGCGCAAAAGATTCAGATATCAGACAGTTTAAATTGTTCTCTTTGTTTTTTATAAATATTAATAACTATTATACAAGTCTCCATACGTCAATTAATTAATTCCAGACACTGTATTATTTATAAGTTATGCCAAAACAAATACAAATAATTATAATCCTTATAATATAATATAGTATTATTCTAAATTATAAGTCTTTGGTTTTTTCAATAAAAGTTTATACTTTGGGGGCAATGGGAGCCTTAAAAACAATATGATTTCAACAGTAATTTCACCCGCTTTTTTCCGACTTTAGAACAGCAAATAATTGCGTTTTCAAAAGTTTTGCTCGAAAATTCGGACAGACCAGTAGATATTTTGAAACTATTAAGTTTGGTGAGTACTAGGTTAAGTTTTAAATAAATAGATAGAACTGTAAGGGTTAGAAACTTAGATAAAGGGATTACTTTGGTGCGGACGTGACAGACCTGTAGATATTTTAAAACTGTTAACTATGGTGAGTGTAAGTTAAGTTTAAAATAAATAAATAGAACTGTAAGGGTTAGATACTTAGATAAAAGGATTAAGCTTTGGTGCGGAGTGCAGACATGTAGATATTTTAAAACTAATAAGTTTGGTGAGTCTAGCTTAAGGTTCAAATGAATAAATAGCTTAGAAACTTAGATAAAGGGATTATGCTTTGGTGCGGACTTAGAATTTCAAATGGACCTGTTGATGAAAGTAATTAGTTCAAGCCGGGATCGGACAGCAAGTGGGTCAGAGGTCAAGGCATCCGCCTTACAGATGGCAGCACTCGGGTTCGAATCTAGCCGACTACCACTCATATACGGACAAGTTTGGACAACAATTCTAAGAATAAGGTCACTGATGGAGAATGCTTGTCAGCATCCGAAATAGCGCTATATGATCAGCCAATAGTCTAGTATTTATAAATAATATTATTATAGGCAATATAGATTGCTCAGCCCTTCTTGCGAATATGCAATTTATATGCCATCTAATGTGGATTTTCACAGAACTGTCTATGCTCCTAATGAGCCCTTAACACGAGCTTTGACATATTATAACAAGTAAGAACGTTGCAATACGGTACGTCCAAAAATTTTTGATGCAGATCTGTCAAGAATCTCAACTTTAGTGTGTATGCCAAATTTGGTGACTCTAGCTTTAAAAATGTGGAAGATACAGGTTTTCCCCAAATTTTGGGGGATGGGGTGGGGGTGGGGGCTGATCTTGACACTTTATAAATTGACGATATACACCAACATGTGTACCAAATTTGGTTGCTCTAGCTCAAAGATAAAGGCAAAAAAATTGCGTTCATACGGACAGACGGACATTTCGCAAACCCAATATACTACTTTTCTCTTCGGGAACATAGTATAATGAGTTTCCAACTGACATGCGGGGTTTGACTTCAGTCAAAACACATTTCTTATTAAGGAACTACTTAAAAAGTTCTTTTTATAATAATCAAATTTGTTACTTTAATATTATTATTATAATTTTAAAATTAAATATGCTAAGCTAGATCTAGAATAACCAGAAACTTCTTTGACATTGGTTCAATAATAATGAATAATATACTTTTTATATCAATCTTTCTAGTGAATCTTTCTTTGAATTGTTGACGTCAAGCCTGCTAAGTTTTTCATTTAAAAACTATACCTCGCTAAACACATATTATAATGTTCTCAACAGATTTTTCTTTGCAGTGTTTAATACTCTGTGCATATAAGTATGTGTACAAACATTTAAAGGTGGGTAAGTTAAAACTTTGAGAGCTCTAGAAGAGACGAACTGGTTGGTCAGAGTTTGGAGGAGGCTGCCAATGACATTTTCGCGCCCGGCAAATGCTCATAAATTTGAGTTTAATAGACTTGTTTTGCTGTGAGGGCAGAACATATGCAAATGAGCACAATACCCGGACACCCGTGCCCCCGTCACACCTAAAGGGGCACTGTATCAAAGTACATATTGTACGCATGACTCAGAGACCCGCAAACAATTAATTAAGTGTATAAATGTGAGGGTGAGGGAGAGTAGGAGAGAGCGGGGGCACTAAGCTATATTAAATAACAATTGAACTACTGAAATTGTTTGTTTGTGCGTTGGCATACACAAAGTTCAGGGTCACGAAAGTCAAGGCGGATGGGAGAAAGGTCGCTCCGCTTTCACCGTTTGCCTGCCAAAAACTAATCATATATGTGCACATACATATGCATGTGTGTGTGTGTGTATGTGTATGTGTGTGTGTCTGTGTACTTGGTCACTTTACCTCACAGCAATCAAATCAAGTTAAATTCTTCGTGGCACGCAATTCTCGTTGCGACTTTCGACGCGTGGGAAAATTAATTTCGATTGGGCGTCGCAGCGGAAGTGGCAGGCAACAACAACAACAACAGCAATGATGCCACTTAAAGCCGGAAATGCGGTACAGCCCCAATGCTTGACGGGATTATGGCGCAGCCACACTCCACGTTGCCACGGTGGGGCAAGAACGGATTTTCTGCCTGGCCACGTGCCTGACATCTGACATTTCCCCAAAAAAACCAAAAATACCAAACCTTTAGGCCAAAAATTTAATGGAAACGCAACGAACACTTTCAAAACACAACAGCAATTTTCAAAGCAAATAAAAAATAAAGATGAAACCGGAAACAACTTCCGTTTTGACAGCCGCTGCATAAAAAAGAAATGGCATGAAATTGCATTGTGCGCGAGCGGGAGCGGGAGGGAGGGGAAAGTGGGCTGCCACGGATCAATTTAATATATAAGTTATGGTTTTTGCAGCTTTCATCACGTACTTAAAGAGATGAAATCGCACGGCTTTAAAAAGAGTTAGTATTGCGCGAATTATAAAGAGAATAATGGCTAATAATAAAGTCATCTAAATTCTAGAGAGATATAAAAAAAACATGAAAGGAACGGTTATCTTTGGAATGCCAAAGCTATATACCCTAGCAGGATTTAATTTTTATACAAAACTTCATGTGCCCCCCCGATTTTGATAAAATGATAGGAAACTATTTGAAGTATAATAAAACTCTCACTTAGTTTGGATGAAATATTTGTATAAACAAAAAGTTTGAAAAGTTAGTGATATAGTGGTCGGATTTTGACTAAATTTGGTCAGTTTGTATAAACTCTCTAGGGACTCTGTTTGGGAAAGTTTGGAGAGGATACACTAATAAACAAAAAAGTTTTTCATACAAAAACATAATTGTCGACCGATCGTTCCTTTTTTTTTTTTTAGATTTATTTATTTATAATAGTAATCAGCCTTATGAAAGCTATAAATCCATTATTGCTGCTAAAGATTAAGCGTTATGTAGTTTTAAACATAGGAATGTGGAAAATAATAATAATTATAGGAATTCGCAAAACTTATGGTAATTTAGAAAGACAAAATAAAATATAAATGAAAGTTATAACAATCTTTCCCGAAGGTCGACTGGATGAAAACGTTTGAGACGTCGGATGTTGTCCGGGCTACGTAGGGCCCTGGCTGTATTGACGATCGTTCCTATGGCAGCTATATGTTATAGTGGTCCGATCCGGCCGGTTCCGACATATGTACTGCCTGCAGCAAAAAGAAGGGTCTGTGCCAAGTTTCATTACGATAGTTTCAAAACTGAGAGACTAGTTTGCATAGAAACAGACGGACAGACGGACATCGCTATATCGACTCGGCTATTCATGCTGATTCAGAATATATATACTTTGTTGGGTCGGAAACGTCTCCTTCAGTCCATTACACATTTCGAGGACAAAATTATAATACCCTCTGTTAGGGTATATAATAGCAGTAGTGAAAAAAATACATGCTTGAACTTTTTTTTATATATTTTTTAATGAGATTTAAAATAGAATATCAATATTTATTTATTTATTCATTCAATGCGCTTACTTATAATGTAAAATTACATGTTAACATAAGTTTAAGAATTTAAATAAAATATTGCTCAACTATTACCAGCTTGACTAATCGAAATGAGACTACGTTTTTGCGCTGTTAACCAGCATTGTAGGGGATTCACCAACACTGATGAACCGGATTAACTGGATAAGCCACCATTATGTAACCTATAACTATATCGAGCACACTTTGAGCAAGTTTTATATCAATTAGGTTGGTTAAAATGAAAATAAACTATTGAGTTCTGTAAAATTGCCCAACTGTACATATTTTTGAGCCAACTTGCAGTTTGAATTTCAATTTTCTTCATCAGGGAAATTTACTAAGGTTGATCATATTATTACCTAAACAATAAGAAGTGAAGAATTGGTTATATATTATTTATATTACCAATATATATTATATTATTACCTAAACAATAAGAACTGAAGAATTGGTTATAAGCATGTATTTTAAATAAAGTTGTTAAATTCAATTTATTCATCATCTAAAAAAATAATTAATCTAAGCTCTAACAAAAATACCAAAAATATAAAAATATGGCTTTTTTTCAACCAGATTACACCAATTCACGGTTAATACTAAGAATTCCCTAAGATATGGTTTGAGGCAATAGCTTCCATAATCAGTTAATCAGCTTAACCACTGACAGTGAGCAACCCAAAATGTTGGTTTATTTTAGCTAGTCAGTTGCTTAATGCTTGAAAGTGGTGACATTATTAAATTTTTAATCACATCTTCACTTGCGGTTAAGTTCTCCCTCGCTCTTTCTAACTCTATGCCTCTCGCTCTCTCGCTCCCTCGGCCTTAGGCAAATACAGCTGAAATTACCGCTTCGCTTTGCTCATCAGCTGTCGATTGCTGCGACTCGTGCCCAAAAGATATGTACATATAATTACGTTTCAATTAATGCAGCTCTGGCAGTCAACTTGCCAGATGAGCGGAGGGTTGCCAAAGGGGAGAATAAGTGGGCATAAGTATATATACATATGTATATATATGTGTGTGTGTGTATATATGAAGTGCGGCCTTGCCACATGCCGCAAAATGTGCGACAAATTACATTTAATGAAACGAAACGAGATGAGGTGAGTTGAGTTGAGATGAGATGAGACCTGACTATGTAAACCAAGGGCAGTGTTTACAGAGAGTGGGGTAAGGCAGTGCTAAGTAACTGACTGACTGAAGTTGATATTGTGGTTCTGTTTGTTTATAAATTCCTTGACATAAGACAACACGGAGTAGAAACGAAGATAAACATGCCTAACTGTTGATTAAGGGTACCAGGCCTAAGAAATTCCCTTAAATGTTCTCATTTTCACTTTACACAGGATTGGGCGAATTGAATTCACTTGGGATATTGATATTGGGATTGTGTTTGTTTATAAATTCTTTGACATAAGACAACACGGAGTAGAAACGAAGATAAACATGCCTAACTGTTGATAATGAATACCAGGCCTAAGAAATTCCCTTAAATGTTCTCATTTTCACTTCACATAGGATTGGGTGAATTGAATTCACTTGGGATATTGATATTGTGATTGTGTTTGTTCATAGATTATTTGACATAAGACAACACGGAGTAGAAACGAAGATAAACATGCCTAACTGTTGATTAAGAGTACCAGACCCAAGAAATTCCCTTAAATGTTCTCATTTTCACTTCACACAGGATTGGGTGAATTGAATTCACTTGGGAAATTGATATTGTCATTGTGTTTGTTCATAGATTATTTGACATAAGACAACACGAAGTAGAAACAAAGATAAACATGCCGAACTGTTGATAAGGAATGGAAGGCGTGAGGAATTCCCTTAAGTGTTCTCAGTTTCACTTTTCATAGGATTTGGCGATTTGAATTCACTTGAAATAGCATTTAATTTAAATAAAAATTCATTAAAATATCAGCGAAAATTAATATTGTAATATTAGATGTTTTTTTATGTATATTCTTTTATCTCTACCTCCATAAATTTATTCCAACTTTTTTATTCACTCTTGTACAGTTTACCTGTAGTAAAAGTGATGATAATAAAGTTACTTGTTTTCTTTGATTTTTTTTTAAATACATTCTCTTTCGTTGCTTTTACTTTACTCAAAAGTTTAGGAAACAACAGAAACTTCCACTCACAATTGACCACCTTCAGAGCCAAAAGTGCTTAAGCTCACAAACATTCGCATAATCTCTTAGACCAGTTAATATTTGACAGCCACAATTGCTCTTCGTATGTGGGTCAACATGTTGTATACCCAGTTGACTAACATACACACATACGTACATTTAAGATGTCCAAAATGTGACAGACTCAATGGCCAACTCAAGAAAATGGACTGCACACGCACTCAGCAAATCTGTCCAGAGTTTTGCTCACATCAAGTACGAATGTTGTCAAAGCCCGGACAAGCTAGAAATTTTCTTGACTCAAGTGAAAATTCTAATTTAGGAAGGCTTTTTAAATAAGAGAGTTTTTTGTATACGAGTTTAATTTTTAGCTACAGAAAGAGCTTGTCAATTGATCACAAATGATTAAAAGAATTATTAAAAAATATCATCAAATAATTATTAGTATTATATTGTTTTTCTAAAGATTTTCCATTGGTAAACAATTTTTTTGCTTGACGTTTAATTATATGTTCAAGATTGATTTAAACTTCATTTAAGAAAACCTATAATATAATAATATAGAAATTATGCTGGTTTATCATACATTTCAGAATAGTGTTTTGCAGACCTGTTCCCATTTCCGATAAAAATTATTCGGAATTGAAATTTTGTTGCTGTTCTAAGTTGCGCAAAATGTTTAACAATTCGGTTTGAAAACTTTTACCTTTGGATCAGAGAAAAGAAAAGTATTCGAACATAAATTTATAAGAAAAAGGAAAAATGCTACGGAATGAAAAGTAAATGGAAATGGGAACGTGTTTATGGAGTAAAATTTGTATACATGTATAGCCTGCACCCTTCTAAAGACGCAGCTTCTGTCAGTCACAAAATGCGCTGAAAATTTATGCTGGATCACGTTGCTGTCCCCCAGCCCCCTTCAACACTTGAACTAACCGCCCCAATCAGGCCCCTGCCAGCTGGCGGCTGAGCAATTTGTCATTTTGGCTCTGACAGTCTTTCGCGTCGATGTTGGCGTCTGTCATTAGCAGCGAGCCAGTGAAGCAGTTAGTAGCTCTCAGTTCTCAGTTCTCAGTTCTCAGTTTGCAGCTGGCTTAAATATCGCAGCAGATTCACAAGGCATAAACTCAAGGCTGGGCAAACTATTTGGCGGTCATAAAAATTCGGCTGGCATTAGAAAGAACTAGGCGATGGGCGATGGGAAACGGAGCTAAATATGTAAATGCACAGTGACACAATGAGAGGCAATGTTAACAACCTAGACTGAAGGAGGGGGGTGGTGGGCCAGGCCAATGAACGAGCCATTAGCAGCACACAATAAAATTGGGTAAACCGAGGAAGCCAATAAATCTGCACCGTCAAAGCGGCTCATAAAATTGGACAAGTTTATGATGCGACCAGTTTCTAAGTATGTGGATGTTAAGGCAAGGAGGGGCGTGGATTCGAGGTGGCGGGGTGCTGAAATGGGTTGCAATGATATTGCCTTTTGGTTACCTGTCGCCTGAGTGCGTACAGTTTGATGAGCCATTCAGCTTCAAAGTTAAAAGCTTGTAATACGACAATCATGACATCAGCGCAGGAGGCATTCTGTATGTCTGTTGTCCTGGCAATGCATTTTCCTGCATGCAGTAATAACAATCAAACGGGGAATCGATCAGTGAACAAACCCAAACTGAAAGTATTTGCCCAGCTGAGTGTGGCCAGTCAGTGCCATTGTTGAGAACTGAAAATCGAGATGAAAACCCAGTTAACAAGTTTTCTTTGGCTTGTCCTGATGCTTTTGTTACTTTGCCTTCTCTTGTGGGACAGTTAATGTGACTGTGACACAGTTTGCATCAGGTGCTGTTTGCTCTCAAGTAACCCGACACAGGACATTGACATTGCCTTGCCTTTCATTGGAACTGTAGAAAAGCTCCTTTGTTCAGTTGACAGACTCACAGAAAGCCGCTGCAATGGCCACAAACGTTTTCAGATGAGCCATTTTGATGTAGACTTGGGTTCGGGATAGAAAATTGTATCCCTATCCCATCCGAATCGTTCCTAACTGGAACAGAGTTTATTTTCTATCCCGCGGGTCCTGTGGCTTGCCATAATCCTCTAATCAATAACATTTTGATTAACATTTATGTTTCCCCATTTTCGGGAACCCTCATTTCCATGTCCTCATAAAGTGTGACCAAACTGTGCCCATGCTAAAATGCCAAAATACTAAATCAGAGTTGCATTCATTGACCAAAACAGTTGTCGGAAGCTAAGAAAGGTTTCAGAACCCGCGGGATCCGGCGGGATATTCAAAATATGTTCAAAAATTCTCTCCTTTTTTGTGTTTGAATTGTAATCTTGCTATTAGGACAGCTGTATCAAATTCTTAAAACAATTCCCAATCCCTATAACCTGCGGGAGTTTCGTTCCCATTCCAACTCAATTTTTAAGTAATTTTTTTGAAAGTCTTTAGACACATTTTGGAGCATCGTCAATTCGTGCTGCTCCAATTGTTCTTTGACTTTGACGGCTTGTAATATCTTTTGCGCAGTCATTCGCTTAATATCTAACAGAAATAATGAGAGCAGAGCCAAAGTCAAAGTGCAGAGGGCAGTGGCCATAATTATACACAAATGCTGACAAGCGACAATAGAGCATAAGATACTAAAAACCGTCTGGTAATATTTGTACATAACTCTCAATAAGAATCGTCGAATTTCGGCACTGTGCGGGCGACCCATGAGTTAATTAAAAATTATTACCAAAGAGATTAACCAGAGAGAAAGAGAGAGACCACAAGATATTGAAATTTATGAACGGCAATGGGAATCTGGTCGAAGAAGAAACGTTGCCCCAGTGCTCTTAGCAGGCATTCTATATACATACATACTTATGTATAGTATATAGTATATATCGAGGGGGTCTTTTGATTGACTGTTCCTGATGTGGTTCTCGTTGTCGTTATTGTTACAGTGTGTTGATGTTACTGATTGCTGGCTATACCCTTACCCCACTGGACAGTGAGTGTGAGGAGGGTTCATTGAACGGGCGAACTTCGGCCCAAGACTCTTTCTTGCCTCAAGTTGTTTATGTGCTGTTGTGCAGCTGAATGGCACACTTATGTGTGATATATGTATGTATGTATGTGTACATTCCTCATTTGCAAAATCAGTTCATGAACTTATACGCGCAGTGAACTGTAAGTGGGAAAGCACGAAACAGGCGGAAGGAAAATACAAGAAAAAGAAAAGCGGCGAAAGTGAATCAAAAAAAAAAAAAAAATAAATAAATAACTCATCAAAGTTGCCTCGCAGTAAGCTACCTCTAAGATGCCAACAAAAGTCTATATCATCAAAGAAATCTAAGCATTTTGATTAACTTGCCTAAGAATCTACATGCAGGGAGAACATTTTTGGAGCACAATTTGTGATTTACTTAATCACAACTTTGAATATTAGTTGGATATCAAGGGCATTATTAAGGGCATTATTAAGGGCATTATAACCTTAAATATACATTTTAAAGCACAAATTGAACATTAGGTAAAGCACAGATAATGATTATGAAAGCACAAATTGAACATAGATAAAGCACAGTCAGTGATAGGTAAAGTACAATCTGTGATTAGTAAAGTACAATCTGTGATTAGTAAAGTATAAAATGTGATTTACTCAGGGGATAAATTGTCCCTTAGCAATGGTTGTATTATTCCTAATGCAGACCATACGCACAACTATAGCAAACCCACCCCCGAACCTGAAGCAGAGCTCTGCAAGTGTTTTGCATACAACGAACAGCATTTGAACCAGGCGATCAGCGAAAACAGTAGCAAGAAAGTACAAAACCAAAGGGAAACGCCCACGAGTTGTGCCAATCGAGTTGTGCGTTGTCCAACTACACCACAACCAGTTGTGGCAACTCGCTGCTCGTATCAAAAGGTTTTGATACAGAATTCAGTTGGCACAACATTGTACCAACCGTCCCAATTACATTGCAATCGGTTGCCGCAACCCGAAAAACTCACTATGGTCCGGGTAAGGCAAAATTCTGTGATTAGTTAATCTTAACTCTCCTTTATGCCTAAAATGAACGAGGTGTGCCTAATTGTGCCTGCAATTCTCATCGTGTGTGTATATAGAGTGTAATACACTTTAAGCGTGCATAAATTTAATTATGTTACTTAAATTATATACTATTGGAAAGGTATTGTTGCAAGTATTTGCAGAATTAATATGAAACTTGAGATCGCCTTGCTACGGATTCAGATATTTAGTACTCAAAGTTAATATATAAACAATTGCTTCTTTTAAAGAACTCCATGATAAGTTAACAATCTTCAAACTAATCTAACACATCTCTCAATCTTAAGTTTGACCGACATATTCATTGTTCCTAATTCTTGAGTATTTAAGTTGAGATATATATATAAATGCCCAACTTCCTTTAACATTTTGTAGCATTATCAGCATCCACTTCTTACTACTACTACTATTTGTAGACTGACCATTCGCGTGGCATATAAAATATAAGAAATTATGTTGATTAGAGCTTCCAGCTGCTGTGGGCAAATAAAAACTATGCCAACACAACAACAATCAACACCCAAAAGATACAAGAGCTCCACTTAAAGTGGCGCCTGCAAATAGAAATGTGCCGCAGTTTTGCACTGAAACTATGGTGTCTGGATAATAGTTTAGGCAGGAGGGGGGCCAGGCAGTGAGGCACAAGAGCATGCTCAGCATTCTTATAATTATAACATGCTCAGCATCCATATCAATATACTAGCAGCTCCCTTCGTCGCACTCCGGGAGCAAATTCCATTAGAGGCCGAGGTCGAGCCCAGCACGCACTTAGAGCCATTTCCTCTGCAAGTTTATTCGATTAACTACAATCAGGGCAGGACGGTGTGCTGTTGAGGGGGGGCTATGGAAGGGGGACAACAGAGTTGGAGCTGGGATGTATTCTGTGTCATTTGGCTGCTGGCGTGTGTGAGCAGAGCGGCAGACGGTGTGAGCCAAAAAGCCATTTACACTTGCTTGTAATTGTAAATTATGAGCAGGAGTAAAAGCAGCTACAAAGACGTCTCTCCCAACGGGCTAAACTATTTGGCAGACATGCATGATGGCAGCAGGCGGCGGGTAGTCGCCACAGGGGTGGGCAGGAAGTGCATGTTCAGTTTGAGCCACATGCAAATTCAATTAGCACTGTGAGGCAACAAAGTAGACAGACACACACAACTTTTGTTGTGTTGCAAATTGAATTGAGTTTGTCAATTTCTAAAACAATATCAAAGTATTATTCAGTTTTGTCAAGTTCCTGTTTGGCTCACATTTCAAAATTGTTGTTGTGTTCGTTCCATCATTATTATAATTATTATTTCGGCATGATCCCCACAGAGAGATAGATACTTAAGACACTGAGTCTCAGACAGAGTCCAATGGATTGCGCAGCCTCCCGACGCAGCCCAATTAAGGTTAATGACACGCTGATAAATTGAAAATGTTGGTCATTGAGGTTTCTAGGTTGCGTCAAACTCGATTCAATTCAATTATTTTGCCAACACTCCCAACTGGCAGCTCTGGGTGGCCGTTGAGCCTTCTCCTTCTCCTTCGCCAACTCCCCCTCTTCAAATACTATAAGAGCAACATTTCTATTGCTATTTCTATTTTTATTTTTGCACTCTGATTCATTCACAGACAAACTGGTAGCTGGAACTGCTGCTACTAATTTGGGCTTGGCCTGAGCCAGTTCCAGTTAAGCAACTTTGTCTAACAACGGACTCAGTGGTCACGTGGGCGTTGACAGTGTCTTGCTAATGTCAAAGAGACTGCCTGGAGTGTTGCGACTACAAGTGATCGCTGGTCAGTTTGGCATTTAGATAAGCAATACATAAAGTATCTACCAATTAGAGATGAGCGCTCTCAGCTTAACAGTCACTGAGTGACGGAATATCGGGAGTAACAGCTCTGTAGTCACAGTTCTGTTACTAACAGTCGCATTGGATAGAAAACCTATGTCTGCATTAACAGTGTAGTATCGATATTAACATATGAATGTTAATAATAACATATGTTAACATATAGATACATGTGACTGAATATGAGTTCCACACTGACAGAATATCGGAAGCTACAGCTCTGTTAACACAGTTCTGATTTTAACAGTCACATTAACAGTCTAATATCGATGTTTACATTTATGTTAATCAGCATAACTTAATGTCCAGTCGGACTGTTTCGGAAGTTTTAAAAGGCAAGCTGATCTATTAGAAGGGATTATTAATATACAAAGTATTCTTGGCCAGAATGCTTTAATCTGATTAGGTTTCTTTATGCCATTGGAAAAAGTATATTCGAAGTCTTATCAAGTTTGATCAGATCACAGAATTGACTAAAATGTTAATATATATTCATAAAAAAATAGTAAGCTATATATTTAAGCTTGGAAACGAGTAGAATACATAACATAGTCAGATATTTATCAAAAAATATAGAAAATATCAGTCACAGTGACTTCAAATACCAATATCAATCAGCTCTAATTACTTTGGAAATATCACATATTTCTAGAAATATCTTTAAACAATATTATTGATCAATCGCATGACGAAATGTAAATTTACCAATATTCTAGAAAATTCAAAAGGTTGCGGCATTTTGTAGATATATGTAAATGTTATGTAACTTTAATTTAAAAATTACAGTCTTCAATTTAATTTAAAAATTGCGACCAATAAAAAATAATGTTCGACAATGTCTACGAAGCTTAGCTTAGACAGGCAGCTCGGCTTAAGGTTGAGTTCAACCAGCGACCTTTTGGCCTATTGTGATGTCTGAAAAGTGTGGGAGAGCAGGGGAGGTGGGTAGAAGGTTAAGTGTGAGGTTTACTAACTGCAAGACACAAGAACAAGAATTCTTTGGTTGAGAGATGGATATACAAATAGTATCTACCTAAAATTTGTGTGTCTTTCGAATTAACAACTTGGAATACTTAAATATGTTTAGCAAACATTGTTTAGTTCACTATGATTGTCTCTCCTTTATTATATGATTTCTTTGCTTAGTGAATTGAGTTAACTACCAGAACTTTTTATAAAGCTGTGCTTATGTTTGAGACTCTACATACTAAATTTGGTAGCTATATCTTGAACAGGTCCCGAGATCGATGGGAGTTTAGAGATAGTAGGTCAGGTCTGCACCGTTCTGCCTGCTATGCTGATTTTCACATTCTTATACTTAACCATTTGAAGAGGTAGGATGTTACATTTGAGTCTTCAATGCAAATATCATGTACATATATTTCCGTAGTCGTGACTGAATAAACTTATACGTGCTCATATCGAGTTTCTACTCTAACTGTGCTTTTCCAGTGCTGATTATGGCACCCTTTTTCCGGTTAATTCCATGAGCTCTTGCTTGCCTTTTGATGGAGGCTCGTGTGCACAACAACACTCGTCTATTGTGTGGGCGTATTTTGTCATGCCCTGGAACTGGTTATACTATATATGTACATATATTTCAGCTGATACTGTAATTCGCATTGTTTTCAGTTATGAATACCATTGCAATCTTTGAAATTAAATTCAGCAAATACAAGTTAATTTACTGCGAAAGGAAGCTGCAAAATGTGGGCTGGCAATAGATAAATCAGATGTTTACTTGTTGACTTGCTGGCTTCAATGACAAATCTATATACTTAGTGTGTATATATATTGTAGCTATAGTTTGCGGACAGCTGATTGGTCTATTTTAAGCCAGAAGACAGAGGAGACAGTAACTTTTTGCAGCTTAAGTGCCTGGCAGCGCCCAGAGTGTCGCCTAATCATGGGATTTGGAGCCAGCCACACCCAGCAAAAGGCTTAATAAAGTTTCGTGACGAGCTGAGATGTTTGTCGGCTGCCAGAGTGGCGCTTAGGCGGGGATTATGCTAGCTGTAATTAGCAGCCAACAGATGTTGACATAGGGTAGGTTCAGGGGGTGCAGCAGATGGGGCAGGGTTGGCTGGATTTAACTCACCATATTCCGCCGAGATGGCGCACATGGGCTGATGATGATGCTGATGCGCGTGCGGATGATGCGGATGCTGTGGACAGATACCCTCATGCGGATGCGGTGCTATATAGTATTCAGATGGAAAGAACTCTCCGGGGTATTGTATATAGAGCGGGCCGGGTGGCAGCGGTGCGGCCACTGGCGGTCCAATGCCATTGGTACCATTGCTGGCCCCATTTGCCTGGCCGCCACCGCCACCGCCACCGCTACTGCTTGACACGCTGCTCACACTGCTTGCCGAGGAGGAGCCACCGGAGCCGCCACCATTGGGCGAGATGCCGCCGTGTCCATTCTCGTGGGGTGGCTGTGGTTGGGCCGCTGAGGGTGGCGGGGCATGGTGCATGCCATGGTTTGGCGGTGGCGGCTGCTGCAGCATGTGATGGTGATGCTGCATGGCCGCAAGCAGCGCCAGCTGCTGTTGCGGATGATGCAACGCACAAACTGGCGGCACTATTTGTGCACCCTGCGGCGGCGTCGCCGTTTGCTGCAGCAGCGGCGGCGATGCTGGCAGCGAACAGTTCGAGGAGCCGCCGTCCGAGGGCGAGTGCTGTTGTTGTTGTTGCTGCAGTTGTTGTTGCTGTTGTTGTTGCTGTTGCTGTTGTTGTTGCTGCTGTTGCTGTTGCTGCAGCAGTGCTGCTGGCGCTACTTGTATATGTTGCTGCGCTGCTGGCGCCGTTGCCGTCTGCAACATGACAATGTTGCACGCTGGCGAGGCTGAGTTCGAGTTCGAATTGCTGTTCAGGCTCGTCGTCGACGATGTTGTGGAGGAGCAGCTGCCTGCATTGTTGTTATTGCTGTTGCTACTGTTGTTGTGGTTGTTGCTGTTGTTGTTGCTGTTGCTGCTGACGCTTATGTTGCTGCTACTCTGTTGCTCGGCAACATTAAGTCGCACCATGCTAACGGCCTTTGTATCTGCAACCGTATCTCTCTCGCTGTCTGGTATTTTACACGCTATTAGAACATGCTTATCACCAGGGCTCGCGTTGCCTTTTATATTGTTTCTAATATGCTCTTTTATCTGTAAGTAGACCAAGTTAAGAAGGTGGCAATTGTGTGTTGCCTTTAATTAATAACTGGACCCAAAAGGGCGACACTTGACTCGGTTTTTGCGTTTGCTGCTCTTCATTCAACGACCTAGAATTGAAATTGGAATCAACACTGCGGCGATAAGCGCACACGCCCACGCTCCCAAACCCCCAAGCAACCCCCACCACCCACCACCCACAAAATGTCGCCTCAAGGTTATCACAATGATTTCCTTTTGTTACAACTTTTTGTTAGCTTGTTTGCGCTCTACTTTTGTCGTAGGTTCAATTAAAGACAGTGCAAAGAAATGGTTAAGTTTCTTGGAACTGGGCAAGCCTTTTATCTTATCAGATGGTTTTGTCTCTCTCCGCTGAGAAATGTGAGAATCTCAGCTGAGAAATGACGCGAAACAGCGCTAATTAATGTGCTAACGTGTCTAAGAAGCATACAGAACATTCTTGAATGTCTTAAATAAATTACAGTATATTTTGTATTTCGATTAAGCAGTGAATATATATGATTAAAAATCTAATAGAAAATTCACTTCTTTTCAACTTTCAATAACAAATGAAGTTCTGACATCAAAATCAAATTCAGTTAATTATATATGATTAAATAACTTATAGAAAATTGTATCTTTCTTAAGTTTTAATAAATAAAAACAATTTCTGATATCAAAATTAAGTTCATCCAATTATAGATGATTAAATACCACATATAAAATTCTATCTTTCTGAAGTTTTTACAAAAAAATAAATTTCTAATATCAATTTTAAATTTATCCAATCATATAGATTTAATACCTTTTAAAAATATATCTCTTTTTCAACTTCTTATAACAAAAAACAAATTCAATAAATTATATATGAATTTCTAATATCAAAATGAAATTCATCCAATTATAAATTATTAATACCTTAAACATAATTCTCTCTTCTCAAGATTCTATAATTCTATAATAAAAAAATCTCAATGATTCTAAATAAAATGAAATTTATCCAATTATAAATGATTAAATACCTAGTAGAAAATTCTATATTTCTTAAGTTTCTACTAATGAAATAAACTTCTAATATCAAAAATAAGTTCATGCAATTATATATGATTTAATACCTAATAGAAATTTCTATTTTCTTCCAACTATTCATAACAATTTAAGTTCTTACATCAAAATCAAATTCATCTAAGTATATTTGATGTAATACTTAATAGAAAGTTCTATCTTTTTCACCTCTCTATAACAAATGAAGTTTTTCAATCATAAACCACAAAATCTAATTACATTTCTTGCCAGTTAAGAAACCAATCTTATTGCAAGTTAAACAAATACAATGTAAAATAATTCCAAGTAAATAAATTCGCAGAATAATTGAAACTAAGACAAGTTTGCCAGCACAGAAATGTATACTAAGTTTACTAAGAAATATTATGTTTCTAATTAAGAAATAGCTTGTAGCAATGTAGCAATAAATGTTTATTGGAGTATTTATTTAGCAGCATGCTAGGGTATTTGTAAATTCTAGTGATGTAGACTAATGAAGATATTGTGTCCACTACTAACCTAAGCTATCTGATATCTCATGCATGAGTGTAAGATAAGTCTGATGTTTCCATTTTAAGAAAACATCGTATGTTATTTTTACATCACTAGTACAAGAACTCCATTAGTTGATTGACAATTATTTGAAGATACTACTACTATGTATCTGATTTTAAATCATGAGACTTAAGAAAGTCAGTGTCTGATTTTAAAGACTGATTTCACTATAGTCAAAGAATTGTCTTTTAATAACACCTAATTTATAATCTCATGTCTTTTATTTAAGATGTTCACCTTTAATTAAATGTCATAAAAAAAGTACTTAACAGCGTGCTGATTTTGTTTTATCTTCTGATTTTTAAAATGTACCATGTTTCTAGCGAGGAAGGCTTAAAAATTGATTACTTTTCCTTGAAACATATTTGACCATCTAAAATTTTTCCATTTATATATTTATATTTTTATTATTTACCAAATTTCCTTTAATTTGTACAAATAAAGCTTATTGTACTCAAAACTGATTATATTTTAATTTAAAATAGTGCACAAATTGGGCCAGAGTAAAATTTATGACCAAAATTGGCGATAAGGATGAAACAATGCTTAGGATAAATAATATATTTTGTCTTATAGCTCATAGATATTCACAGATATTCATATTATTTAAAAGATTATTCTACTGCATTTTAGAATTGAAAAGAGAATTAAATGATGTTGAAAACTGACTTGAAAACGTTTTTTATTTCAACTACAGATTCTTTGAAGTGAATTCAAATATTCAAATATACAGAAATACTAATCTTTTGCAGCTCCACAATATAATTGCTATATAAACTCATTTTAAAGTTATCTACAAATAAGCGTAGAGTAAATAAATATTATATATAGATGAAAATAAATAATGTTATCTCTTTGCAATTAAAATAATGAGGCGTGCAACTCGTTCAGTTGCCCCATATGAGACCACCCAGAATTTCACATGGTGTCTACCTTAAAACACATGTTGCTCTAATGGATGTGCCTCATATTAAACAAATAAATTGTTTTAAACATTTATGATGATGCGTTGTCGTCCCCTTTGAGACTTCCGCTCCAATTCCCAAAGAAAAATGAAAATGAAAACATGAAAAGTTTCACAAAACAAAATTTTTCAGTGGGGCAAAAAATTATATTGAATTTTGTATATTGCAAAATGTTGACAGTGTGGACAGACTTGATACTTATTAGTGTAATTGGAATTTTGTTTTGTTGTTGTTATTGTTGTTTGTTATTGTTGTTGTTCGCTCGCACTTTGTGGCCACAGAATTTTAAATAGCAGCAATAACAACAATAAGCAGCTGCAGGCAAATTGCGCATTGTGTCAATTTGGCAAATAATTGAAATATTTGCACAAAAGGCAAACAAACGAGCCCCAAGTCAAAGGGGACCACCCACAAGCAGTGGGCAGGCGGGCGGTTGGGGCAGCCAGCCAGATAAGAGTGAAAATAACAGCAGTAATGTTAACAAGAAACAACAAATAGCTATATAGAAACAACAACAACAATCAGACTCAAATGAAACCCCGCAATAACAAACAACAAGCAAAGGGGAAATTTGAGTGCTCGACTAAAAGATACCCTCAAATATTATAGCAGTAAAATAATACTAAACTCAATGTTCATTCATTTTTTGTATGAATCGGAAAACATCGATGTTTCCATAAAAAATATCGATTTTTTTACATCACTGCTTAGTGGACACTTCGATTAATCGATTACAAACGATAACTAATACGATTGTTCGATGAGCTATGTTTTATAGCAAAAATCGAAATATTTCCGCTTAAAACCGATAAATGCAATTTAACAATCGAAATTGTTTGAAAAACCGTATACTTATATGCATATATCATAATAATAGATACAGTATTGTATAAAAGACCCCTTGGAAAGCGTTTTCTAATATGCTTATACCATAATAATAGACATAGTTTTGTATATAAGGCACTACAATATCTTTTGAAAGCGTTTCCTACCATAATAACAGATATAGTTTTGTATAGAAAGACCTAAAATATCTATTTTAAAAACCATTGCCTATTTTAATAGACGCAAAATTCTGCTCATGAAAAACTTTAATTGTTTTTTCAATGCAACACTATAATTATTATTTTATTTAATGATATTCTTGAAATTTATCGATTTTTGAAATGTTTGTTGCAATTTATAAATGGTGAATAACTTTTGAGCTCTCCATTCTGCTTACAAAAAACCTTGGATGGCTTTTCCAATATAACAATATAATTATTATCTTATTTAATGATTTATTGATTCAATCTTTAAATTAATCGATTATTGAAATCTTAAATTCTTTATAGAGTATACAGCTTGGGCCTTGAAATATCGTATAAACAGTTTTTCCGCCTCGTAAAATTATCGATTATCTCAGAATTATTTGTATGCTCACTCTCTATATTCTAAATACTTCTCAATTTAGCGAATTCCAAAAATCCCTAGCAACATTTACAAGCTCTACAAGCTGGAATTTACTGCAGAGAGTTGCCACACATTGAAAATACACACTTCAATCATACAGTTAAGTTGGCTGCGCCTCCACAAATCAAATTGGAAGTCCTTGAACTGTTCAGCCCCGAACTATACCAGTTCGTTGCGATTGTTGTTCAAGAATATATATCATAAGATCGTAAATGTCACCTTTAACACGTTTATTATACCCCATTGTACGTACGTTTCTTATATAGTGTGCATAATAAAAATAAAACCTAAACGTGTCTTAATCGTTCGATTTGGATTGTCCCAGCAGAAAGTCATTTCAATGCCTTCTCCACTCACTTTCTGGCTTGGGGCGATTGTCTTTGCGGGGGTTCCCCTACTCAGGTTCTTTTCGTCTGCGGCGAAATTTGATGCCTACGCTTTGTTGTTACAGTCGTTGACTTTGTTGGTGTTTTTTTTATTTTTATTTATATTTTATTTCATTTAGCTGTTAATGCAGCTTTAATTTAATGGGTTTCTTTGGGCTCTTTCGTCGTCTTGTCCATTCTGTCCCCCTGGCTTTCTGTCTTTCTGTCTGCCTGTCTGTTCGTTGCATTTATCGCACCTTCCACGCTGACTGGACAGTTTTTGACAGCGGTTCTGGCCATTGGCCATTGGGTGCATATTCAGTCAGTGGGTTCAATGAACCGTTGCTAAAATGCATTTATTTGTGGTAGTGCTGAAAAGCTAAGTTTCGATTATATCGATGAATGATAAGCGATACCATTGTTAGTTGGAACTATTTTCCTAAAATTTAGGATTGGAATTTATAATTCATAATCCAGTTAGGTTAAATTTAAGTTCCTTCCATTGATATTGAAGCAAACAATCGATCAACGAATGATAAACGATACTATCGATAGTTGGAACTATTTTCATAATATTAAGAATTTGATTTTGTAATTCATATCCCAGTTAGGTTAAATTTAAGTTCCTTCCGTCAATATTGAAAACAAACAATCGATTTGCTGAAAAACTATGTTTCGATTAAATCGATGAATGATAAGCGATACTATCGATAGTTGGAATTATTATCATTATATTACGAATTTGATATTTTTAATTCATAGTCCAGTTATATTCAAAATGAAGTTCTTTCTCTCGTTATTGACAAACAAACAAAAGATGTTGGCCTCCGAGAGCGCACCATCGATAGTTTTAAGTATACTATCGATAGATTTAAGTATATTCTAAGCAGTATATAAAATTTAAAGAAACATACCACGCTGTGACATTTACAATTAACTATTTTCTTTAATTAATCAAATTATTTAAATATCTATGAACTTGAAAACCCATAATATCGATACTATCGATAACTTAGCAATAGTTTAGTAGCTGTAATTTGGGGCACATGAACTGGCTGACTAAAAGTGTGCCTTTTCTGTGAAATTTGTAGCTTGAATTAATGAATAGATATAGATATTCATGAGGTTTCCCTAGACTAGCAACTGTCAGTGGCTCACGCGTCGTATGCTTAACGTGTGATGCATTAGAATTGATTTAGTGCGTCGGGCTGCAACAGCAACAGCAAAAACAACAACATTCCACATCTAACAAACAACAATAAGTGCAACTGTTGTCACCTGTCTCAATATGTGCTCTTACGGCTGTCTCAAGTGCCTCTGCCTCCGCCTGCGACACCTCCCCAACCCCCCTACCCTACCCCCTCCTCACGTGCCAGACAATGACAACACGCACCGTCAGCAATGACGGCAACGTTGCTGTCGACGCCACGCGGAAATTTACGCAGCTTAGCAATTGCCTTCATTTTGTTTTCGTTTTTTTTTCCTTTTTTTTCATTTTTTTTTGTATCAAATGGCAGACAGTGTCTGAGAGATGTATATACACACAGGTTGAGAGACTGTCTTACTTAGACCCGGGCGCATTTGTGTCAAAAGTGTCTAGACCGGCCATGGAGTGGGCGCGTAAGCGTCCAATTGTGGCAATTGTCCCGACGGTTGCCTCTCAACGGAAACGCATTTGTGACACCTTCAGCGACTTGAGGAGTTCACATGGCTTGCCTAGGATAGTGGCAGATAACATAGTATAGGATAGGATAGGATAGGATTATCTTGTGATGCATAACTCCAGTTGTCTACAGAAACAAAGTAGAATTGATAGGTTCTTTACTTTGGAAGCGTCTGATAACACCTTGTTACAGCGTTATCAAATTCCCAGTTGATAGTCTTCTCCTAACTAAAACCTTAAGTAGCGTTTTCCGTCTGCGATATACATATGCCCCTATAGGAATTCTAGGAAACCGATTGTAAAGCTGGTAGAGATAGTGTCTTTATCTTTCAATTGTCTGTACATCCCCTAAATGAATATATACAAACATATTCAATTCTGAAATGTTTGCGGCCTTGTATTATATCGGTTATTTTTATTAGGGTTTATGGTAAGCACTTGATTACGTAAAACATTTCTAGCAGATGACTGGATTCGAATGGGAAGTACTGGGCTCGTTTTCCGGTAAAAATGAGTTCCTTTCTAAATATACTAGTCTTAGGCACAACATATTGTAGCAAAAATGGTATTCTGTATTGTTCCCTAATAGAACCTTTCAAGCAAATCAACAATGAAGTCAATATATTGTGTTTAAGGGTTTGAAATGGTACCCAAAAGCTTGCCCCGCTATGCAGCAGTATATCTTCCGATCCAATTGATATTTGCATCATAGATTAAAAGTGATCCAAGTATTGGACATGAAAAATCCACAAGTCTGTACCTGCTAAAATTGATGCTGAAAGAGGTTTTTATCGAAATGCAGGGTTGCGGGGGGAAATCTGATATCTGAAACAATCTTGATCTAGCTCTCAAAGATTGCTGAGATCAACGCGTGACATCTGGAAGGATAGACAGTCAGATGGACAGAGCCTGATCGACTTGGCTATTGATACTGATCAAAATTATATATATATATACTTTATAGGGTCAGAGATCTTTCCCTCTGCCTGTTACATACATTTGGACAGTTTAAAAGCCCCCTTTTACCTATTTTATGGGTCAGAACGTTTGTATTCTAATCAAGAATCTAGTTTATGGGATCGTAGAGATGCCTTTTATCCACATTTGTAAATATTGAAACAGATATTCAACATTAAATCCATTCTTACCATAATAATCATATACTCGAACGTGTAAGCACTCATACAAAGTATTGAATAAATATTGTAATCATATTTGTTATTGCACATTCCGCAAAATGAATTATTTGTTATTGTGCGTATACCACAATCTTCCACGTATCTTTTTCTCTCGTTTCTCTGGGATTTTCCTTTAAATGAAAATGCAATTAATACATATCAGAGTTTCAGAGGGCCAACATTGTTGCTGTTATTATTGCAGTCAACACTTTTCCCCATTCAGAAGTAAAATAAAAGAGGGCGAGATTTAGGTTTTTTATATATTATTTTTTGTATGCATTTTTTATTGCATTTCGTTTTCTACTTTTCTTGTTGTTTTGATACTCAGCTTGGCTTAACAAATGGCTTACTTTGTGTGGTAGCCGCAAAAAGCAGAAATTGCAACTGCAACGGAGGCAATTTTCTAACGGCAATTTCTAACATTTACCTAGTTACCGTTAATAGACATGTTGGCCAAGTTGGCGAGTGGCAACGACCAAGACATGAAAAAATGCTGTGGAGCGGTTAGAGTGAGAACGATAGAGAGACAGAAAGACAGAGAGAGAGGGAGAGTGCGGCAAGTGCAACAAAACCACAGTCAATGGCGTCCATTTCACAGCTTTCTTTGCGCTGCGCTCGAGTGCGTCAATGGCGAAGACGACGATGACAACAAACAAAGAGACTCTCTCTGGAAAATGCTGGCATATGCCAAGGCTGTGACTGTCAGTGCTGCCGTTTTGGCTATTTTACCGTCAAATCTAGCCTTTTTAAGAAATTTCAAAAAGTTGAAAACAGCAGACAGTGCGAGCATTATGAATTTGGAAACATTTAAAAAAATGTTAAATAAGTCACGACAGCCTAATAACATTGTGTGTGTTTTACAAAGGTTTATAAGTGAAATATTTAATATTAGTTTCAATATTTATTAAATAAAAAAATAATATCAATAAAAAAATATTATTAATTAAAATTGTAAAAATAATATTAAAAAAAATAATAAAAAAAATTTTTTTAATTTAAAAAATTTTTTAAAAAATTAAAAAAAAATTTAAAAAATATTTTAAAAAAAATTTAAAAAGAAAAAATTTTTTAAAAATATTAAAAAAAATTTAAAAAAATTTTTAAAAAATTTAAAAAAAAAATTAAAATTAAAAAAAATTTTAAAATAAATTTTAATAAAATGGAATTGTAAAGTTGCCACATCACTGATATATCGCTATAGAACTAAAGTACTATATGAATTGCAACCTTTTGAGCTTGGCATCTCTTATTCGAGAGATGGTTGTGGAGTTTGCCGCTAGATAGACGCTGTATCTAATTTTTCGTGCAATTTTTCATGCAATTTTTCAAGCAACTTACATAGTTTCCATTTAAGCACGCATTAATCTAGCATACAATACACTCGCGCAACTCGCACAGATAGCAAATGACTACGATGCAAGAAAACAAGTCACTTTTTCAAGAGTGCGGCAAATATGATTTATTTCTCACGGGCAATATTTCATCTAAGATTTTGAGCGAAGCTGGCAACAAACGCTTAAATCACATTAAGTAACGTGTAAAAAACTTTCGATGTTTGGCTTCCAAACTTCAGGATTAATCAATGAGCTTATGAAAAAGATTTTAAGCTCCACTCAGAAAATATGTAGCTACTGCAAAAGCTATATAAGGATGAGCATTTAAAGCATAAGATTGCAGAAATGGATTAATAAAGAACACTCATAACATCATTATAAGACTTGTTTATAAGATTTAAGCCTTATATTTATAAGATTGAAAAAGTAGATCAATGAATACAACGCATATCATCATATCATATCATAATATTTGTTAATATAGTGTAACCATACACTTATCCTTGGTTTTCCTCCCAAAATCACCTTTATTTGCTGTTCAAAACTCTGGCAACTCTGTCAAAAATGCTGAATATTGTATCTTAGGTGGGGATTTTCTTGTTGCACATTCAATGTGCCCGTTTCAGTTGGGCACGCCTACGAGGGGCATATTGAATGGTTATTTCGTTCCATTTAAATGGTTTGGGTTTGACCTCACCCCACCGACCGCCGCATGCTGGCCAAAAGTGAGCAATAATTTGTGGTTTCACACTGCCAACGAGATAAGTCGTCAGTCAGTCATTCATTCAGTCAGTCAGTTCGTCAATCACATGCAACATGTTGCCACATTCACTAACCAAGTTAATTGCATAAGCATAAAAAACAAAAAAACCAAAAGCAAAAACAAAACCAGCAGCATGCCTCAATAATTTCCTCATGCGCCTGCGGTTAAGTTTGTTGTTGTTGTTGCCCATTTTGTTGCATTTTGGGTGGGATTGTGGAAAAGCACAATTTGCAACCTGTTGCCACTCTCCTCCATGCAACCAACGACATTCGAAAATGCGACATCTTCTTCAGTTAATTACTACCACGCTTCCTACAACAAACTTAACCGAACCGAACCGAACCAAAACCGTACCAAAACCCAACCAAACCAGCCACCTGAGAGCAACTTATGTTAATGATATTGTATCTGGCATTTCTGGTTATTGTTTAGTATATATTTTTTCTTTTCTGTTCAGTCTGCAGTCGGGATTCGCTTGCATAATCCAAAAGCTTGGCACATAAAACAATGCAAAGCGTCTGTGGCTAATTACAGCGATTGCATAAACCAGCCAACAATTGTTACATGTGTAACTACAACTGAACACAGATATATATGATATATATATATAGCATGTATAACTGCAATGAATACTATGTCTGACAATGTGCTCTTGTGGGTGGCCGTTGCTCCAATTAGGGCCACATTGCGCCGTAGTAAGTATGCAAAGTGTGAAAGTCAAAATGAGCCACATAAAAGACTATAAAATGTTAAGATTATTGCCCATAATAAAACCATATAAATTTGTATATACTCATGTAACAGTCCGTCTATAGATATAAAGACATTTTCTAACAAATTGTAAAGTGTGTTTACAACTTTGAAATTTCCCCCTTTTGTTTTGTTTTCTTGAAGATGAATATTTTTATTGAGTTGTCAATTGGCAACATCAAATATTTGTTTATGTATGTAGATTCATAAGGAGTTCAGATTTCATAGTCCTTTTTTTCTGCTTAAATATATAATATATAATATAGTTGTCGACCGATCATTCCTATGGCAGCTATTTGTTATAATGCTCAGATTTTGACCAAATTTGGTCAGATTGTATAAGCTCTTTAGAGACTTGCGTTGGGTGATTTTGGTAAGGATACCTTTATAAACAAAAAAGTTTTTCATACAAAAACATAGTTGCCAACCGATCATTCCTATGGCAGCTATACGTTATAGTAATCCGATCCGGCCGGTTCCGACATATGTACTGCCTGCAGCAAAAAGAAGGGTCTGTGTCAAGTTTCATTACGATAGCTTTAAAACTGAGAGACTAGTTCGCATAGAAACAGACGGACAGACGGACATCGCTATATCGACTCGGCTATTCATGCTGATTCAGAATATATATACTTTGTTGGGTCGGAAATGTCTCCTTCGGTCCATTACACAGTTTGAGAGAAAATTATAATACCCTCTGCTAGGGTATAAAAAGGGGAAAAATCACAAAACGATTCTGCAACTGAAAACTAAATTTATAGCACAATTTTAGTATTTATTATAGCCTTTAATTATAAGTTTGGGTTGCCTATAGGTAGATTGGGTATGAAAGTATATGTATATCTAATCTATCTCCCAGATTTCAGTTTTTTTGGATTTCTCTCCCAATATTCTTTAATATAAGGGTTGCCTATAAATAAGTTAGGTAGTAAGATAAATATCTAATATTTTTCTTAAATTTCTATATTTCCAGATTTTTTTGGATTTCTCTCCTAATATCCTTTGATATTAGGGTTGCCTATAAGTAAATTTCTAATTTTCTCTTAAATTTCTATATTTTCAAATGTTTTTTTTGGGATTTCTCTCCTAAAACCCTTTATATTAGGGTTGTCTATAAGTAAGTTAAGTAGTAAGATATATATCTAATTTTCTCTTAAATTTCTATATTATCAGATTTTTTGGGATTTCTCTCCTAATATCCTTTGATATTAGGGTTGCCTATAAGTTAATATTTCTAATTTTCTCTTGAAATTTCTTATATTTTCAGAAAATAGTATTTTTATTTGGGATTTCTCTCCTAAAACCCTTTATATTAGGGTTGTCTATAAGTAAGTTAAGTAGTAAGATATATATCTAATTTTCTCTTAAATTTCTATATTATCAGATTTTTTGGGATTTCTCTCCTAATATCCTTTAGATATTAGGGTTGCCTATAAGTATTTTTCTAATTTTCTCTTAAATTTCTATATTTTCAGATGTTTTTTGGGATTTCTCTCTATTTCCTTTGATTTTATTTGTTAATAATGAATTGTTTTAAAGTCATTTTGTACTTTCAAAAGTATTCCAAAATTGCTTGCTGCTTAATGTTAACTGTCAATTATTATAGTAATTATATTGAAATTGTACTTAATTTAAATTTAATGAAATTCAGCGACATTTCATTAATTGGAAAATTGCACAGCCCACATTTAAATTGAATTTTTAATCTCTGGCATTTATTTTTTGAATTTATAATTGCTGCAAAAATACAGGCACATTTTCAAATTTTAGTTTCTTTATTTCTAGTCAATTATTGTATTTACTTCAAACAAATTCATGTGTTTTTATGCATTTGGTGCACGCATTTTCTAAACCAATTTCATGAAATGAGTTTTACAAAATGAACATGGTATTACCGGAGTAACAGTATTTGGTATAAGTACACAAAATCCTTGGGTTTTGCTATTTACCACACTCTGACTTAATTACGCTTGCAACATTTAGTTACGTTACTAAAAATCCCATCAGCTTCTAGTTAAAACAACGTGACAATAAACGATATACGGGCAATGTTTTACACAGTAAATTGCACACCCTGCGGCTAGTACCGGGCACCCTCTGGTGTGTGAAATCTATGCAAAATAGCAACATTTTCAACAAATTCAACAGGAACCGTGGACTGGAGTGCTTTTCAGCACGCACATGCGGTGCGGTTTTTCAATTTTCCGGACACATGCTTGCCACAACGTGGCAGTAGCAGGAGGCGTGATCGAGCTCGCTTGCAAAACCGCATAAATGACTAAATGAATGCCCTTGACAGGGCGAGGCGGGCGGGGCAGGGTAGGGTAGGGTAGGGTAGGGTCGGGCCGGGCAGAGCGGGGTAGGCAAACACGCGTTACGATGCGGGCTGTGAATTGTGGGTGTGGCAGTTGCAACAACGGCATTATGACAACGATACGCTGCAAACTATTGTAATGACTTTCAGTGCATAGGGGCACAGCAAACATTGATCATACACTTAAAAAAATGCAAGCCACAAATATAAGAAACATTAAAAGAAATACAAATATATTTATTTATTAATATAGATAGTTAAACTTAAAAAGTTTAAACTAACAAGTGATTTATAGCGCTGGCTACTAAAGCCTTCGCCTATATACAGACAAATATAAAAAAAAAAATTATTTAAAAAAATTTTTTTCTTTAATTTTTTTTAAATATTTTTTTAATTTTTTAAAAATTTTTTTAATTTTTTTAAATTTTTTTAAATTAATTTTTTTAAATTTTTTTTAAATTTTATTTTTTAAATTTTTTAAAATTTATTATTTAAATTTTTTAAATTTTTTTAAATTTGTTTTTAAATTTTTTTAAAATATTTTTTTTTAAATTTTTTTAAAAATTTTTTTTTAAATTTTTTTTTAATTTAAAAAAAAAATTTTTTGTATAATTTTTTTTTTAATTTTTATTTTTTTAATTTTTATTTTTTTTAATTTTTCTTAAATTTTTTTATTTATTTATATTGATAGCTAAGCTTGCAAAACTTAGTCTAACAAGTGATTTATATAGCGTTGGCTGCAAGAGGCCTTCAGCTAAATTATATATTATACTATATTATAGTATACTAAAATATGTAAAATAAATTGCTTGTTTTCATAGTTTTAAGTTTACTAAGAGCATTCATTCCAATCACTTTAGTTGAATACAATTTGCTTAGTTTAGTTGTAATTGTATTTGATTGAAATTCATTCACATGAAGTTAGCCCTTTGAATTTGTATTGTTTTCATGTTTCTTGGTTTACTATAAACAAACATTTCAACTGCTTTGATTGAATTCGGTTGCTTTGTTGTAAATGTAATTAAATTTTGCATTTTAATTACAAAAATTTACAGAGCCCAATTAAAGTTTTGTTATAATTCAAAAATCCTTAAATGTAGCATTCATATGATAGATTATGTAGAGCCCAAGTGCGTAAAGTTGAGCAGAGAGTAATTTTTACTCTCAAGAAAGCATTAATAACTCTGTTTCGCAAAATGTGAAAAAAGAATATGTTGTTTATTTATTTATTTATTTAAAAAGTAATTATATATTTAAAAACTATGTATATGATAAGTGTATGTCAACAATGGCTGCCAGGGCCTTCAGCAAAGATTATGTTGAATTTGTTTTCATTTGTGCCGGTTTAAAAAACAACTATAATCCAATATTTGTTCTGTATTTACTTAAAATACCAATGCATGAATAAATAAACGAGAAAGTCTGCGATAATTATAAATAAGTATACTACGAGCCCTAACCACTATTAATTGGCACGGTCAAGAACTTTTCATGTATTAATCAAGTGGTTTCATAGAAATAAAAATTTTTGCTTTTTGTTTATGAAATGTGTGCATGTTTTAATATCAAATGAAAGGCAATTTAATAACCTTTTCAAAAAGTACAAGTTTGTATGTTCAAGTATCACATAGACATAAATAGCAGCCATTGAAGATTGAACTATCATAAAACAACTTGCCGTGCCAATTAGTAGTGATTAGGGCTCGTATATGCTCAGTTCTAATTCAAAATTGATAAGGGTATTAGAAAACTGTGCTAGTATTTGTGGCAAACAAAATAACAAAGATTCACAGAAGATGAAGATGTGAAGCGTGAGCTGTTCCCCTATTTATCCTATCTATTGCATTATATTTAACCTATTTAAATTTCAATTAAAATACTTATTTATTATTATTTATCACATTAATTGCAATATATTTAACCTATTTAAATTCCAATTAAAATACTACCCAACCTAAAGATAAAACCTTTTCAATAATATCTAAAACAAATCACAAGTCACATTAAAAAAAGAACACAAAAGTTGTACCACAAATTTCAAACTTGCTGCTTTTTCTCTCAGTGTGAAATTTTATCATCGCCGTTGCGTTAATAAAAATCAATTTGTAGCCGAAAACTGCAATAATGTGTCAACACGTCCGAATGGCAAACTAACGTATCTGAAATCTCGGATGCCGAATGTTGTCGGTTCGGTTGTTTATCGCACAGAGTTTTATAACCAAAAGCTGACTCTCTTGGGTAGTACGAACCAGACCGGCACTGATCCTTGGGAGCGCCATTGTTGTGGCAGTGTGTGGTTTGGGGCGCAACTTTGGCATTTCATACATTTTAATGCCGAAATTACAGTTGCAGTTTTGCTACCTCTGTTGGGGCATGTGATGGAAGCCAAGAAGGAACTGCACTGGTAATGAAATAAATTATTAGAATTTATTGAAGTTTGGCGACAGCGCGGTTCGAAAGCCACAGAGCCGAGGCTATAAACTCTAAAATGTAATTTAATTGTTGTCGACAGTAAAAACTTATCTCATAAATGCAGTAATCATGCTGCACAGCGGGTGAGGAGAGAGAGGGTGTGTTAGCTGGAAAAGGGCTCAAAAACTACTAGCTGGTTTTGGCTTGAACAATTTTTGTTTCATATTTGTTTAAGCATTTCGAAAAGACTGTCCTTGCCACGTTGTGACTATGAATAAATGAATGAAATGGCCGGGGCGTGTGCTGCAGTTGAGTTTTTGATAATTACATTTTTTCCACAAACCATTCCTACTCCCCCTGCCATCCACAAGCCATTATCTCGTTTGGTTGCCCTTTTAGTGTGTTTGGTGGGGGAGCCTTTTGAGCGTGGACCGCAGGCGCCGCTAATTGGCAGAAATTTTCATTTCGCCTTCATTTATTATTATTTTTTTTTTATATTTTTTTTATATAAATTGCAATTGTAGTTTGTTCGAGTGTAAGAAAGAAGCAGAAATGCGATAAAAATTGTGGGCAGGCATTGGGGCATGTAATTAGCTGCATGCGTGTCGAAAACATACAAGAAATTTATTATATGTTTATTCTCGCATATTAATCAAGTGTGTGTGTGCAATTATAAATTAAGCTAATTGGTTGATGATATGGCAACTTCACTTATTGGAAAAACAAATGCAATAGAAACAATCAAAACAATCAAAGTAACAAAAGAATACATTCAAATGAAAAACTAAAACAATATTAATTGAATTCTGATTAAGCAATAGTCGAACTTTGACTTGAGCTAAGTATAATGACATGTGTTCATAAAAAACAACTTGAGATTATTCTACTAATGATTAGGTATTGGAAAAATGGGTTTTTCCAATTATTTGAATTTTATTTAATTTTTTTACTGACAAAGTGAATATTTCTTATGAAATTTCTTCCCTACCCATTCATCTTAAATTAAAACATCTATAGGCAGAAAAGACTATGAATTCTGAACTCAATCTTGTAATTAAATACACACAATTATTTACTGTGCATCAATAAAATGAAATGACAAATCTAGAACTGGGAAATTCTTATTAAAACCCTTTAACATAACAGACCATATTGAGCATAACAGCTGCAAGATGGTCTTTTAAATAAACATTTGTTTGCATGTTAATTACTTTTATTGTTAGTTACAATTTTATTAACATATGTTAACCTTTTCCCAACATACATAAGCAAGCTGTTAGCTCAAAGCTATAACATAAATGTTAATTAACATTTATGCATATTAATTAATGTTAAATGTTATGTATAAATGTTAATTAACATTTATGTGTACAAAAACTATGGAAAAGGCAAGAAAGGAAAGGAGAATGAGCACAAATTAGGTTAGAAAACGCACATTTCTTCTGTTTCTGTTAATTAAAAGACAGCTGAAATATCAAGAAAATGTATTTCTCGATAGGAACTAATGTTAATTAACATTTATGTATACACAACCGATGGAAAAGTCAAGAAAGGAAAGAAGAATGAGCAGAAATATGGCAAATTAGGTTAGAAAACAAACACCTCTTCTGTTTCTGTTCATCAAAAGACAGCTGAAACATCTAGGAAATGTATTTCTAGATAGGAACTAATGTTAATTAACATTTATGTATACACAAACGATGGAAAAGTCAGGAAAGGAAGGGAAAGGGGGAAAAAGGAAAATCGGAAGAAAAAAAAAAAAAAGAGGGAAAAAAAAATAGAAAAAAGTTAATTAACATTTATGTATACACAAACGATGGAAAAGTCAAGAAAGAAAAGAAGAATGAGCAGAAAATTGGTAAATTAGGTTAGAAAACGAACACTTCTGTTTCTGTTCATCAAAAGACAGCTGAAATATCAAGAAAATGTATTTCTAGATAGGAGCTAATGTTAATTAACATTTAAGTATACACAAACGATGAAAAATGTCAGGAAAGGAAAGGAGAATGAGCAGAAATATGGAGAATTAGGTTAGAAAACAAACACCTCTTCAGTTTCTGTTCATCAAAAGACAGCTGAAACATCAAGGAAATGTATTTCTAGATAGGAACTAACCTATACTAGTACTAGAAGGATTTAAGGAATTCATTCTTACGTCCAGAGAGGAACTCTTTTGACCTGTGTGCACCACTTGACTTAACCGTGTCACATTTATAATACTCTGGTTAAATCTGCTGTTGATCTACCATATTAACCTTTTGGTATATATTGATAGATTGAAAATGATTTATATATATGAGCATAAATCGCAATTGAACTTCTGTTTCTGTTATGCTACTTTGTAAACGAAAGTTCTTCATTTCGCGCATTAACCAATTGTAAATAAAGGAAATCCAATTCAATTGCATGCACGCAACAAGGCAACATTTTCAATTTCATATTTGTTGCATCAAGGTAAAAATATCAGAAAATTCTGTACGCGCCGCACGAAACTCGTACATATGGCCAACGACAAAATATTTATGTAGTTGTGCAATAAATTTTGTTGCATTTGCTGCTTGTTTTAGACACAATTTTTCCGCTGTTCGACGACGACGGGCTGCCTGCAGTCGATAGAAAAATATTAGAAATGAAAAATACAAAAAGGCCAACAAGGAAAAAATCCCATTTAATCCAGCCTCAAATGGACTGCAACCAAGAGTGTGGGTTTTGGGCGTGCTGCACTTGCAGCTTATTAGTTTTGAAAAAAGTTTTTGTTTTTTGTTTTGTGTGCCATGTGAGAAAATTGCTGTTGATTTTTATAATAGAAAGAACTCGCACAGAGCAAGAGAGTCGAACTGTAACTGGAACTCGCCTGGTATTTACTGCTTCCACCAAATGTTGCGTAGTTTTTTCAAATTTTCACTCTAATTGCAAACTTTTTGCAGTACCATGGAGGGTGTTTGAAAAACTATACTGCAACCAACAAACATCTAAACAAACTCTGAAGAATAACTTGCACATTTTGCTAAATTATTTTATGCAGGTTTTTGTTTTTTATTTTCACTTTTGTTTATGATGGCATAAAAAATAGCCAAAAGGCTGGCAAAGCATTTAAATTTTGTAGAATTTGCTTAATTGTTGGAACTAGTTTTGGTAAGCTAATACTTTCAAAAAAGTGTTTGATAAATTTAGTTAAATTTAAAGAGAATTTTTGTAGATTTTGATAAAGTTCATTTTAGTCAATGATACTTGATACTTTTGATGTCTCTGCTGAATGCAATGATGGATTTTCTTTAAGCAATTATTTTGTAGCACAAAATTGGAAAATTTCGATAAGCACAATTAGCTAAACAAAATATCGTATAGCATTTTAGGGCAGCAGCAAATTTGTGCATCAGAATCAGAAATCAAAGCATTCAGCAGGTAAAATCATGAATCATAAATCATAAAAAATTAATAGTAAGAAAGAGAATGTTAGCACAAAATTGGAAAATATCGATAAGCAACATTAGCTAAACAAAATATCGTATAGCATTTTAGGGCAGCAGCAAATTTGTGCATCAGAATCAGAAATCAAAGCATTCAGCAGGTAAAATCATGAATCATAAATCATATATCAAAATTTTCCACTAAATGCGCCACGTTTGAAATTGTTAGTTTTATATAATGTATGTAGGTTTAATAACTAATTATTTAGTATCCAGTTCTTGTCACTGCCTAAGTAGCTACTAACGAGTATGTTAAACAAAGACACTTATGCATAATTACAGATTAGATGCGATTGTTAAGCGTTTCTATTTTTGATGAATATTGTGAAGTCTGGACACGCAATGCGTATAAAAGTGACATTAGGAGTGCGTGATTTTAATACTAATATAAAAGTTTTGGCTACAAAACAAAAGCCAGCTTGATAGTTTTTTTTGGGTAAAATGACTTCGGACTTTGAAAAGATATTTGAAGAAAACTGTCATTTGCTAAATAATTTATTATAATTTGTCATATTTTGTCATTTAGCATTATAATTGCCATACAAAATGCAAGAAATGGTAAATGGGTACGGTCCGAAGACATAATGTAGCCAAGGGCTGGCTCATTTTTCGCATAGAATTTTTGGGATGCCTTTAATGGCGGCGCCTTTGTGTACACACAGAGACAGTTACATATGACATTGTGTGTGTGTGTGTGTGTGTGTGTGTGTGTGTGTGAGTCGGCTTGACAACAGTATAAAAAAAGGAACGGAACTGCTGCCTAACGCACCAGTTCCCTACCCTTCACCGTACAAACAATGAGCCTGGGCCAAGTCCGTGCCAGAACGGACATGCCAACAACAATGAGCTAAAAATTTTTGTGGCTGATGCCAAGAAAAAATGCCAGCAGCATCGAAGGCTCTAGCGGAAGAGACTTGACAGCATACGCAACATGGCCGAAAAATGAGTGGCGACCGGGCTGGGCCGGGCCGGTCCGGGCAGGCCCCCCAAAAGCGCGACGGAGGCCGACGGAGACGCGTCATCGGGCGCACATGTCGTATGAGTGACGAAACTAGACAGTCAACGGGAACGACAACGGCAACGACAACGGCAACGGATTCAGCAGTCAGCGCCCCGCACAGATTTGATAGTTTTTATCGATTTAAGTAGATTTGGTCTCACACCCAGACAAAGGCCGTTATACAAATATATAAATGTACATACATATGTATGCATGCTGCTAACGGGGCGGGGGGAGACATACTCGTAAAGACAGACAGACAGACAGACAGCCTTGCTTTTTGGCAAACGTCGCGGCCCAAAACAAATGAGCATAAAACAACTAGAACAAGCCAACTTGGAGTCCATCGAAACATGGACTCGTCATGTACACAACAAAAAAATATCAATTAATCGTTTATTGTAGGCTACAAAAGAAAATCCTTCCTTTCTTGTAAGCATTTAAAAAATATCGATATATTCACATATTTTAAAAAGTATCGATATATTTTAAAAATATCGATATTTGCGTATTTGAAATAAAATGGATGTTTTTACGTACTTGAAAATAAAATCGATTGTATTTAATATTTTTAGTAGCAATGATTCTGCAACTATTTTTTCTTGTCATTTAGAAATAACTTTGCTGATTAATCAATTTTTCTCTACAACATTATTATTAGAAAACTATCGATTGCATTATTGTAATATAGGAAAATTGCTACAATCTATTATTTAAAGTTGTTTAGATTCCTAGTTTCTTGAGTATTATTGCTTGTTGTTGACTTGGTAAATGAGAACTAAGTTCTATGATGATATATTCAATTTCATGCTGTTAGCAACTCGTAGAGTTGCCACCCGAAGAAAATACATGAAACTTATCGATAATTTGATTAGTTAAAAGTCGACAATTGTGAAACTATCGAAAGTTTTATAAGGGAACTCATTTAATTTATTCACAGTAAAGTAATTATGTGTATTTGTGTGTGTCCTAGTATTAATTACAATAAGGAACTCAAATCCAATGATTTTGACTTTAAAGTGAGTTTACTATTTAAACTTTAAATGATGTCTAATCACAGAATCCTTGGTTAATTTTTAAAAACGATGTAATTAAATATGTTGCAGTATTAACACATTATGGTAAGTTTGCAAATTTTATAAAATAGCTAAAAGACTCCCTGAAATGGTATAGAAAGGAAAAAATATCATGGCAGCCATGTCCATGTCCTATGTGCTGGCTTGTGTAAGGACAAGACGCGTGTGGCAATGTGCGCTGTCTGTGTCTTGGCAGCCGGCACAGATAAGCGCCACACACACACACTGACACACACACACACACACTTATACACAGATAAATGAGAGAAAGAGCGCTAGAGGAAGTGCAGAGACGGGATGAGGAAGTTGTGACAACAGAAATCAAAACTCAAAGTTTTGCGTATAAAGCATTAAGCTTAGACCATGAATTGCTTAACTTTCGAGCACACGCAAAGAGGAAGTATGTACGTACGTATGTATATGTACGTACATACATATGTACATACATATGTGTGTGCGTATACCTAACCCTCCCCACTCCATGCAACGCCGCAGTCGCTTAGTAAATGCGTAAAAATTATGCCACATCTCGAACGGCCCGCCACGAGCAAGTAAAAAAGAATGCGATATGATAAAAAAAAGAGGCAAAAAAAACCTAGCACTGAGACCTGGGGAGCTTGGGACCTAGGAAAACTGAGGCCAGGCCGGACCCAGTGGGGCTGCATAACTATTTCTACGTTTATGCAGTGCTTACTTTCGAAATAATTTCATAGAAAGAAGTGACAATATGATTTTAATGTAATTTCATGAAATTGTCAGGCGCAGCCAACTTAACGCTGCATAGTATTTGGTGAAAAGCTACACAAAAGGCATATCATGAAATCGCATAGCATGAACTCACGAGATAATACAAGCGCAGCTAACTTAACTCGGTAAATTTGTAGAGTGTGGCAACGCTGCGTAGTTCAATTCATGAATAGTTACATGGTTAAGTGGCTATATCATGAATTCGTATAACATGAATTCAGTGTAAGTTTATGAAATAAAGCAGCTAACCTAGTAATTTCTAAGTAAAACTTAATATTTGCAATTTTTTTGTAGGTAAAATTTTGCATTATTATTAAATATTATATATATATTGTATTATATTCTATATTTAAAAAAAATATCATGAATTCCCTATTATATTTTATATTAAAAAAAGAATATCATGAATTCCCTGGCATAAACTCAATACATTTGAATTTTATTTCATGTGCTTTTTGCTGCTCCATGGCGAGCAACCCGCAAAGCGCCTAAAAGGCGTTAAATATTCTACAAAAATGTGCATAATTTATGCTTGTCTGATTTTATGTGCCTTAGTGTGTATGTGTATCTGTGTATCTATGTGTGTGTTTGCCTGTTATGCCACGCCTACTTGGCTCACTTTAGCAAAATGTGAAACTATCAAAATCACTGAAATGATTTTAGTACGAGTATTTATATATTTTGTTGCGCATATTTATGCATAGGCTACAGAAATTACGAGCATGCAAACAATTCGCTGATATATCCTTCCTGAACCCCTGTCTCCTTTCCTTGAAAGAGGGTTCTTTGTAGCAAGTATATCAGTAGTTGTTGCTGTTGTAGTTATTACCAAAACCATTGTAATTGTAACTGGCTCTTTGCTGTGCAGACTCAAAAGATGATTTAGTTTTCAGCACTTTATTGAAATAAATTTCATTGCAGGACATTTTGAAGCAGTTTCTTTTTTTTGTTGGCGACTCTTGTCTGCTGCTATTGTATCCTCGCTGACAGTTTTGTAAATTGTTGCTTTAGATGAAGTTTGTACGAGAAGTCAACAAAAGCTGATTATTTATGTACATATATGTACAAACACATGTATTTCTTTGTACATTGGGGTCTTTATATTGTGCTCGTCTAATAAATAATTATCGTTCTGTTCAAGTCACAAATTATGTATTGTAAATCAAGACAGTCGCGAGCTATCAGTCTAATCAGCAATGTGGTGACAATAGTCAACTAGAAGTAACATTTGTAATTGTAATTAGCAAGGTCAAAGACTTTATGATAGAATATAACTTAAGGCTTCTCAGGGAATACCCAATACATTGGATCTAGCGATGGGCGTGAAATAAAACAAGTATATTCGAGTCCAATTCCAAGCATATCAAAAGAGAACTTACTTTTCCCGATTCCAACAGTTCTCAAGATACTTGAAACTAAGCATCTTCTATAATTTATTACTTGAAAGAATGTAACAGATCTCATTCATTAAATAAATAGCTTAAATTTGAACTCTTCAATATTAATTTTTATATTTTTCAATATTTCATCTGAATCTTGCTAAAATGCAGCAATATATTAAAACATATTCGATAAACAGCTCAGTAGGCGGATAAGTAGAGTCTTGCAAAGAAAATATTCAAGTGATTTGGAAGTGCATTTGAAATTGAACTTCCAATTGTTTGCTTGAAGTGTTCAAACAAGTAACTTGCACTCGCTTCGGGCAGTAATATGCAAATGACTCGTTTGTACTTTGAATTGCACTCGTGCATGACTCGAGTGATTGCTAATGAGAACAGCTAAGTAAATTATAACAAACCATCAATAATTATTTGAAATATGTTTTCCAAATTTCGCTATTAACTATTTTGGATAACGCGTTATATACTTTTAAAGCAAAGACCATAAAAATACAAATAAATAGCGTTTATTCACTTTAAGCAGTAGCTACTTAAGTAGCTTCAATTGAAATATTCCCAAATATCAAAAATTTCAAGAGCCGAGAGAAACTTTTGGTACCGTCGAGAATTTTCAGAACAGAGCACTCTGATGAAATGTGCAACATGAATTTTAGTATCCACCAAAAAATCTAGCAATTTTAACTAAGCAACATTTAAGTGACACAGCTGTGCCTAAGCAATGTTGCGGCTGGTTGTGGCATGTGGCATGTACTGTGGCATTCATTGAAAGCAAATGTGCTCCCCCCCAAAGAGCACCTGCACTGCACAAGGTTCTTAATAGCTGGATGGACGCAGGCAAATTATCAATTCCAAATGATATATCAGCTTAAGTTCTAATTAAAACTTGCTTGCTCAGATTGGTAATTGAATTAGTATCCTAGATAAATCTGTTGACTTAAAATTGTTGCCTTAAAATTGCCTTCATACGTTTGTAGCATCTAAAATACGTCATTTGTTGTTAAACAGTTCCAGTTTCAGTTTCACCAATGGTGAAAAACTGAAAGTTTTGGTAAAACTGTAAGTTCAATTACGCTTTTTTTCCTTTGGATTTGGTTGGCGCCTTGATTACCTTTTCAGGTTCGACCGGATACTGATAATCTTTGTCCAATAGCTGCCTGTAGTTGAAGGCCTTAACCGCCACCGCACCCTTCTTCTGCGGAGGTCCCTGGCCATACATGTTCACGGAGATCACCGAGTTGTCTTTACCAAGCGAATAAACACTACGCATGGAGAAGCGTTCCTTTGCCCTTTCGTACTGCACTGCGAGGGTTTCGCGCTTATAACGATGCACCTTAGCACGTCCCAACTTTTGACCTTCGAGGACACGTGTCTGGAGGGGATGTCGGCGGACCCAGGTCCAGGGCTTGGAATCATCAAACGGCTCGTGCATCAATACTGGCATCGTCACGCCCATGAATCGTCGATACTCATTACCCATGTATTTTTTCTTCTTGGGCTGTTTCTTCGCCAGCAGCTTACGGTTGTGCTTATCTTCGACCACATCGGAATACAGGTTGGAAATATCCCTCATGCTTTTCCTTTCATTTTTATTAGGTTTGCCCTTAGATCTTCCTTTACCACCACCACCACCAGCGCCAGCACCCTTACCACCGCCAGCTCCTTCACCAGCACCACCTTTACCACCTTTACCGCCTTTACCACCTTTACCGCCTTTACCTCCGACACCGTCAGCACCACCACCAGCTCCACCGCCAGTACCAGTGCCTTTACCATCTTTACCACCGCCGCCTGGACCCCCTATTGAATCGTCCTCGTGTTCATTCTTTTCGCCCCTTTTTACAACCATGTCCTCGACGCCTTGACCTTTTTTTCCTTTACCACCAGTACCACCTACTTCATCAGCGCCCATTCCTCCCATGCCTCCCATTCCTCCCATGCCGCCCATGCCGTCCATTCCTCCCATGCCGTCCATTCCTCCCATTCCTCCCATTCCTCCCATTCCGCCCATTCCGCCCATTCCGCCCATTCCTCCCATTCCGCCCATTCCGCCTCTTCCGTCCATTCCAAGGCCACGGGTTGTTCCACCCCGAGTCTGTCTGAGCTTTCCAGGTTTGCCCCCGTCATCGGCTTTAAATATGTCCCTGCACACAAACCCTCTGCGACCAAATATGATGTCATCAGCGGTAACACGGCGCTCTCCATCTTCCTCGCACGGCTGATCCAAAGAATAGTGTAATACCCTTAGCAATATTTGGAGAAAAAACGGATGCAAGGGATTGCGTAGATTTCCCTTCAGATCAAAGATTCCATCGTAGAGTGCACACGTGTCGGGGCGAACGAAAGGTACACGGCAATGGTTCCAGTTTGAACATTTTGGATTCAGGATCCGGCCAAACTTCTTCAATGTCAGATTGAAAAGGAAGACGCACACCTGCTCTAAGGACTTGTGCAGCTTTTCGGCCAACATCCTTAGGACAGTGCCATTGTGCACACACCAACGCCTCTCCTCCGATTGCCAGTTTGAATTAAGACGTCTGCATTTTTGTGTGGACTCCGATAACTGATCACAGTTGAGCAGACAGAGTGGTGTACTTAGTGGCTGACTGCAGAGGGGTGCACAAAACATTTTTCACAAATTAAAATAAATTTTAGCTAAAGAGCCGAAAAAAATCAAATCACATTCCAAAATATGTTATTTAAAACAAAATCTCATGAATTGCTTTGATCAGCTGCATCCTTTGTCCAGCCATCAGACTCTAAGTTTATTCTAAGTCTGCTGCTTGTTTCTGCGTGACGCACTTGAGTCAACCTGTTCTTTCATATAATCAACATTGTCAAAATCTGTAATTAGCATATCCTTTATAACCTGAAGGACCAGAAAGAGACTCTTCGACGGCTCACTTAGATTGCCTTCCAAGTAATCGAAACATGATAAAAGCGCAGCTTACCTAACTCAGTAGACTCTTAGAGAGTAGCATGAATAGGTACAAAACTGTCACTTCATGAATTCCTTAAACATACCTTAATATATAACAACGTTCGTTCGGTGTTAGTCAAAAACTAAAGAGCCGCTGGAGCAAATCTCACCATATTTTGAACCTGTGTAAAGTTGGTGGCGAGGATGGTTTCTCTTTAGTTTGTACCCGGTAGGTGAAGCTGCGGTAAAGTGGTTTGCAAAACTCATTTTTAGGGCTAGACACAAATTCAAAATGTATGTTTGGATATGAGAAAATTTTGTTGTGTTTGTCATCTTTAACATGTCTGACTGACAACGCGACCGGGACTCTGACTAATCTACCCCCACGGGCGGAAAACTGTTGTATGAAACTTGAAAAATCGACTCCCATTCGTCACCACGTACGGGAAATGGGCTTAAGGTCAACTGTGTGAGCAGTTTTTGTTATATCGGTTCCTAAATTTTGGTACCGTCGAGAACTTTCAGAACAAAGCACTCTGATGAAATGTGCAACATGAATGTTAATATCCACCGAATTCCGTGGCAACATAGACTTAACTAAGCAACATCTAAGTGGCATAACTGGGCCTCAGCAATGTTGCGGCTGGTTGCACCCAATGTGCGCCCAGTGTGGCATGCGGCATGTACTGTGGCATTCAGTGAAAGCAAATGTGCTCTCCCCCTTCCGCCCAACGAGCACCTGCACTGCATTTATACTGCCGTTATTTTAGGTTATAAATAGCTAGATAGTGTCAGGCAAATTACATTTAAGTATCATTTCCAAATTAAATACCAGATTAAACTCGAATTTCAACTTTATTTTGTCTGTCAAATGAGTGGGAATTATAGACCTTTCTTTGCTTAGTTTAGTAATCATATCTATATCCTAGATAAGTCTAATCTTTGTACAAATTGACTTCTCACCTTTGTTATATCTTAAATAAGTCATTTCTTGTTAAACAGTTTCAGGTTCAGAGTCATTTGATAGTTTGGTAAAACCGCAAATTCAGTTAGGCTTTCTTTCCTTTGGATTTGGGTTGCGACTTGGGTTGCTTTACAGGTTCAATCGTATGTCTATAATTTTTGTCCAATAGCTTCCTATAGTTGAAGGGCTTAGCAGTACCCTTCTTATGCGGAGGTCCCTGGCCATACATGTTCACTGTGACCACCGAGGCGTGATCGCCAACCGAATAAACACTACGCACAGAGTAGCGTTCCCTTGCCCTTTGCATCTGCACCTCCAGGGTTTCGCGCTTGTATCGATGCACCTTGGCGCGTCCCAATCTTTGACCTTCGAGGACACGCGTCTGTACGGGATGTCGGCGGACCCAGGTCCAGGGCTTGGAATCATCAAACGGCTCGTGCATCAATACGGGTATCGTCACGCCCATGAAACGTAGATTATCGTTACCCTTGTATTTTTTCTTCTTGGGCTGTTTCTTCGGCAGCAGCTTCTTGTTGTGCTTATCTTCGACCACATCGGAGTACAGGTCGGAGATTCTTTTCATACTTTCTCTTTCTTCCCCAAGTTTGCCCTTTCCTTTACCGCCTTTGCCTCCCGCGCCTCCCGCGCCGCCCTTGCCACCCTTTCCGCCCTTGCCGCCTTTGCCACCGTCAGCACCACCTCCAGCACCGCCTCCAGCACCACCTCCAGCACCACCTCCAGCTCCACCTCCAGCACCAAAGCCTTTACCATCTTTACCAGCGCCTCCATCACCGTAATCAGCACCGAACTTTCCACGACCATCGGTGCCTGTTCCATCTCCTTGATCCTCGCCGTCTTGACCATTTTTTCCTTTTCCACCAGCACCATCTTCTCCGTCGGCTCCCGTTCCTCCCATTCCACCGATTCCGCCCATTCCGCCTATTCCACCCATTCCAACTCCACCCATTCCAAAGCCATAACCTGTCTCATCCCAAAACTGTCTCAGCGTTTTACCCGTGTCATCGCCTTTAAATATGTCCTTGCACACCCTCTTGCTGCGGCCAAATATGATATCATCAGCCCTAACACGCTGCACTCCATCTCCCTCGCACGGCTGATTCAAAGAATGATCCAAAATCCTTAGCAATATATGAAGTATATATGGTTGCAAGGGATTGCGTAGATTTCCGTCCAGATCAAAGATTCCATCGTAAAGTGCACACGTGTCGGGGCGAACGAAGGGTACCCGGTAATAGCTCCAGTATGAACATTTTGGGTTCAGGATGCGGCCAAACTTCTGCAATGTCAAATTGAAAAGGAAGACGCACACTTGCTCTAAGGACTTCTGCAGCTTTGCGGCCAACATCCTTAGGATGGAGCCATTATGCAGACACCACCGCCTCTCCCCCGATCGCCAGTTTGAATTGATTTGTCTGCATTTTTGTGTGGGCTCCGATATCTGTTCACAGTTGAGCAGACGGAGAGGTGAACTTCGTGGCTGGCTGCAGAGGGATGTACAAAACATTTCTCACAAATTAAAAAAGAAATTTGAACAAGCTAGGAACCGAAAAATTGTATTTTATTGAAAACGAAAACTCATATATTGCTTTGATCCGCTGTGAAAGTTATTTCAATTTTGACCTTCGTATACGCTTGCTGGAGACGGACGAAAAGACACGTTTATATTCTGGCCTCTTACGTAGATTAAGAGTCGAGCTCTGTGGGGATCCATTCCGTGCGCTGTTAATGCTGTGAATGGACCAACGCTTGGAAGCAAGTAACATAGACTGCCTAATGGAATCGCGCTTGTAGCGCCTGAGCCCGCTTTGAACAAACCTTCCATCGTCCTGTAAACGCAACTGCGCAGGATGACGTTGCATCCAAGTGGAGGTTTTATTGATATCGTAGGGTGCGTGATATGCCACAGGCATTGCCGCGGCATAATACCTACGTTCTTTAACTTTTGGAACTTCAACATCGGGTTGGGTTTGAACTGTGACATGTTTATGACGAGCCTTAGAACTATGAGGTTTTGATTCTTCCGCAAATGGAATGTTGTGCGCCTTCGAGTGCTTTGAGCGAGACTTGGGCACATCGGAAACTACGGCCTCGTAGAATGTTGATATATCTTCGGCTGCCTGCATGGTTTTGCCCTTCTTTTTGGCAAGGTCCTTAAGGTCGATTTCAGCCAAGGCCCTTAGAAAATTATCGGGATCTTCGTCACTTATGTTGGCTAACATTTTACGCAAAATGTCTGCATGCTGCATCCTTATGTTTGTCAGCTGAGCGCTGCCCTGGCCACGTCTTCGACCCTTCTCGTCCGTCAACATCAAATCGGATTTCATAATTCTATATTTCGTTGTTGGTGTGTATATTCCTTCAATATCATCTGAAACTTTCTTACGAGTGTTGTCAACCTTGGACAGATCCACATATTGTATTGTCCTGAAATAGTGGTCCTGCAAGTCCATTATTTTCTCCTTTAATGAACCTCGACGATGTTTTCTGTGCTCTCCAAATTTCATTGACCTGCTATCAGGCTCTAATTCTATGCTCATTCTTCTATTGTTTCCGCGCTCATTTGGGTCATCCGAATCAACACTGTCAAAATCTGTTATTAAAATGTCCTTCATCACTTCAAGTAACTGAAAGAGGCTCTTCGGCTGCGACGGCTCACGTAAATTGCCTTCCAAGTCAAAGATGTGAAGATATCGGTCACAAATATCCACACCCGAAAGGGGCACACGGCAAATGTTCCAACCCTGGCGTTTTGGGTTTAACATTTGGCTAAAATTCAAAAGCGATAGATCAAACATGTACTTGGCCACCTCAGATGTTGGCTTGTTCATCTGGCGGGCCAGGGTTCTGATAACTTTGATGTTACGCTTATACCACATGCCCCAATCACTTTTGGCTGCACCGGGGCAATAACGCTGCGACGTATTTATATTCATCCATATGAAGTTATTCTCCCGGTAAGTGGGCCGCTTTTCCGCTAAATATGGGTGACCGCATTTCGCTGGACTAGGGCTTCTTGAGGTCCCTCGGCTGCTCTGCGCCGGCCAGCAGCACATTTTAAGCCTTAACTGAAATTTTTAACACATTGTAATTTCGAATTGATAGCTCAGACAATGGTTGCTTCTACGCCGCATGGTGAGCCTGCGTGTCGCATTTGGCCTCATTGACCCGGATTGGAAGCTCACAGAAGCGCTTAAATTCACTTGCCCCCAAACATAAACAGCGCACAATGTCAAAGATCACTCGAATAACCAAAAAAACATACAATGAACCTTGTATAACCTAGCATAGTAAGTAAAGTCACTTTGTAAACAAACTCTTCTAAATTTCTGGCACTTTAATGGAAAAACCAATTGGCAAAATTCATTCATACTATGCGACGAAATTAAAATAATTGAAAGTCTCTCAAATCATTCCATTAAGTGGTGTTTGAACATATCGTGGAGTTGGACTTTCAAATGAAATTATATGGAAATGCTAAGTCGCAGCCAACTTAATTATGTACTTCACGTATAACTTTTTAATAAGTGGCAACGCCATGCAGTTGGGTGGTGAAAATGAATTGCCAGCCGAGCTACTTCTTTCGGAACCGCAAAAATGCTTACGATTCACTTTTCAAATCGCAAGAATTGGTGCTCCGGAAATCGCAAAATTGTTACGATTTTTGATTGCTTTTCTTTTTGAATATTGGTATGCAATTTCTTTTAGTTAATTACATACTGATCTTATTAGAGATCATAAGTAGCGATTTGCTAAGTCGCAGTCTTTTAATTATGTACTTCATGTATAACATTTTTTATTAAGGAACTACTCAAGAAGTTCTTTTTATAATTATTATTTATTTTATAATATTCAAAATTGTTTTTTAGATATTATTATTATAATTTTAACTTTAAGTATGTTAAGCTAGTTCTAAAATAACCAGAAAGTCTTTGTACATTGGTTTAATAATAATAAATAAATATGTGGCAACGCCATGCAGTTGGGTGGTGAAAATGAATTGGTGATCAAGTGGTGAAATTGAATTCTTTTGGAACCGCAAAAATGCTTATGATTTACTTTTCAAATCGCAATAATTGGCGCTTCGGAAATCGCAAAATTTTTAGGAATTTGTTGTTTCCTTTTCTTTTTGAATATTGGTATGCAATATTTAGTATGCAAATTTTGTATTTAATTAGGTTAGGTTAGGTTAGGTTGAACCGGTTGGTCCCACATAGACCGAGCAGGTCCTTAGTGTCGCCGGATACTGAAGGTTGTTAGGAGGTTTGTTGATCCTGTAGGATTCGAGTGCGCTTGGCAAACGCCAGCAGCGCATTGGGAGTGTCTCTGGCCGCTTTTTTATATTTTATATATATTTTTTATTGAATTACATACTGATCTTATTAGTGTTATTAAATAGCGATTTGGTTTGATAAGTGGGATAATCTAAAGGTCTTTCAGCTAATTTGCAGGTCTCCAAACAAGTGTTTCAAATGTAAATTGCTGTTTTGTTAAATACAAATATTTAAACCAAAATAAAAGGCATTTTAGTGATGAGTAAAAAGCTAGTGAAAATAAAATGTAAGCAGCATTTATCGAAAGCAAAACCTTTGCGATTTTTGGAGCATTGTAAAACGGAAATCCAAATTACAAAAGTCAAGTGAAAACAGGTATACGTACATATGTTAAAAACATGCAATTGTAAAAATAATAACATTTTGTTGAAAAATTCAAGCCAAAAAGCAAAAAATTAACTAACTCTTTTGAGTATTTGGGCTTTGCAGCGTTAAAGTAAATTTGTTTATGTTAATTTTGTTACACACGTCCGCAAACGACGATGGCATTAAAAGAAAATTAAGCTAAAGGCGAAGAAGAAACGCGAACTGAGCCCGTAAGCCGTAAACCGTAAACATGAACCATGAAGAGGGCGGAGAAGAGTGACGATTCACGTGGCCAGCGGAGAAGGCAAAGTCAATAACCGCAACGACGCTCCCATCATCGTCAACATGGTCGAATTCAACAAACGTGTCTCTTTTACTTTTTTTTATTTTTGTATTTTTTTTTCGATTTTTTCGGGCCTAAACAAACACGCAACTTTTGTGTGTAGGGCATTCCGTTGTGGTTATCGTTATCGTTATCGCTCGCCTGGGGTTCACTGACCTCAGACACTGGCTAAAATGGTCAATTGAAGTGTTGGTTTTGGCCAAGTGCGCACTATGGAATGCACCGGAAGCGGTTCAAGCAAAATATCAGATATTTAATTCTATAATTTTCTATTTATTATATATGTTTTTTTTTTTTTTAGTTGGTCTGCAAAAGTTAGTTGGTGGACAGAGAAGCTACCGCAAAATGCTCGCACATGCTAGATAAATCGTCTCAAACAGACCGTAAAACTACAATAATAATTACAAAATTGCATGTTCTTTGTTGTTATCATGGGCAAAAACAATCAATTTGATGAACAGCACACTGTACCAAAGTGTGTGTGTGCGTGTGTATCTGTGTGTTAGTGTGTGTAAAATCTAAGCGTAGATAAAAAGTTTACACGAATGCTTTGACAACTCACGTAGCTCCCAGACCATTACAAGGGGGGGTAGTTGGATACAGCGCTGAGCTGAGTTAAATATATATATTTTCTTTGATGGATCGTGGATTTCTTGTTGTTGTCTGGTAAGCCTCTTATGTGCTAACTTCACAGGCATCTCTGCGTGTAAGCGTCTAATCAGTGGCTCACGCAGGGGGGGCATAATTGGGGCTGAAACCTCTTCAAGTTCTAGAAAATGGTTGTCAGCAAAAGTTCACCAAAATAACAACTAAATTATAATGCCTTATCAACTCAATCTAATTAAATGCAATTAGCACTTTTTCCTTGCTTACTTATGTTAATTTTTAACAGTGTGCTAACAGTGCTTTTTTGAGCTGTTACGCTCAACATGATCTGTTATGTTAAAGGCTTTTTGTTAGGTTAATGTCCGTTTGAGATCGAAAAAGTACAAAATTGAGTTGCAGCTTAGCTTTTTATGCATTTATAGTTTATTATTCACTCAATTCAATTTTAATTTTCTTTCTTTCAGTTATACTTTGACTATTTATATAAATATCTAGAATTCATCTTAACACAAATCAATTGAGCTGTTGTACTTGAGGTGTTCTTTAATGTAAAAAGCTTATTGTTTAGTTAATGAATGTTAAGGATGTAACATTAAAATTATAAATTACATTTGACTCAGTACGAGTACTATGTTAATTAACATTGCTTTAACAGAACTCCATTCAGCTGTTATACTGCAATTAATCTGTTATGTTAAGGGCTTTTTAATTATGTTACCATTTCTAGAACTTCGGTTGGAGACTCACATAAAAATCTCAGTTTTTTGCTATTTTTTGACACCCCTCAAATAATTATGCCTGTCTACGCCACTGTATACACTCTTAAGTCTATGCTTGAGGCAAGTCAACTGCGGTTTCAACTGCTTGAATGCCTGAGTCAAAACAAAAGCAGGTGACCCATTTTAAATGAAAGAACTTGAAAGTTGGAAACGCGATCTTGAAGAGTTCAAATTCGCAGTTTCAAATAGTTTCGATAAGCTACTCAGACTGAGAAAAGATAATCAATTCATGCTTAATAATATATGTATAATTATTATGAGAAGTAGATACTCTAAACAGCTAAAATATGAAGATTCATATCAAACTGATAACAATAATTAGCTTTAGCAAAATAAACAAACATTATTTAAATTAACTTTTTCAACTTTCTCCCAAAATATTTAAGTATATTCCCTTATGTATTCCCCATTATGTTAATGAGAGTAGCAAACGCAATTGTCGAGTTTTTCAAGTGTTGCAATATTTCTAAATAATATTTGTATTTAATAGGATACTTACAATTAGCAATAAACTGCAATATTTTTAATATATAATCCGTCACAGCAAATCGTTGATAATTGTTTATTTATATATATAATTGTTGATTATATTCGATGTAAATGTTTTGATTTCGAAAATGTTTAGAAACAACAGCTTCTGAAGATTAAACAATTTCTTTATTGATTATAGTAGTGTTGTGTATTTATAGATTGTTAGAGAATTAAAATGCAACTTTTGGTTTTTAACTTATTGCGTATTTAAAATGCTTTTGTAGTTCTTTTTATTTTATTTATAGTTTTAATGGTTTTTTTTTTGATTTTTTTTTTTGCTTTCCTTGAATTACAATTATTAATGGTTGGCGTTTTATGCACGCATTAAAATGTTCATTAAAATTGATTTCATCGTGCAAATATTTATAACAAAACAATGAACACAGCGGCGATATATACTATGTATAATTATTTGATTTTTTTTTCAATTTATTTTATTTTTATTGCGTATTTTATTGCACTTTTTTTGCACTTTTTGTTCATTAAAAGGTTTCTTTTTTCGGTGATAACTTTTATTTGTTGGAGTTTGTTAATGTTCGTTATTCGATTTTGTCTGTTTTTGCTTTAACTATTGCACTTTTGCCCACGCACTGTAAGATAAACGTTCTATTAGATACTTTTCGTTTGCTCAACCTTTGAGGTTAGTTCAAGTTTCTAGTCATTATTCTGACATCAAACATAATCTCAGCTAAGCTCGGTATATCCTAATTGTGCTAATATTTATTCAAAGACAAACTTTTGGCCTAGTTGTGCCCCTAAAATGTGAGAAATCAAACATTCTGTGACATTCTGACAGCTGAAATCGCTTAAGGATGTCCTTGACAGCTTCAACTAGCTTGGGTTGGGCTAGGTCAGACGGGGCAGGAGTTGCTCACTGGGTAAATAAAATAGAGGAAACTAATTCAAAAAAGTAAGGGTTTACCATTGATAGTTTCCTGTGCTGTTTTATAGCTATAAACTCATCAATTTAGTAGCATTTTTGAAAGATATCTAACGTCTCAAATATATAAAATTTTGGGAAAATTATCCAGAAATTTCTGGCTATATTCAAAGAGATATGCACTACTTTAAATTGTTTATTGTTTGGCAATTTGTTTAATTGAATGCTTTGTGGCTAAGGAGCTTGTAGGATGGAAACTTTCTATTAAATGTTTATAGGCGTTCAATTTCCATTTCCGAGCACTTTTCAACACGCAACTTTTTCGAAGACAACATTTTTTCAAATGAAATATTGCATAGATTTTCTGCGGAATTCAGAACAGCTCAAAACAGCATTTCAATTCCGAATGTTTTCCGCATAATGGGGAAATGAAAATATGTCGGAATTGTAATGTTAATACAATCTGTTGTTGTAATTTGAGTATTATTGAGCTAAAGTTTTATATTTATACGATTTGTGTTATTTTGTAACTGTATTGGACTTTACATAACCTCAAAGGTGTTGAGACTGCAATAAATTGAATCAAACAAAAAGAAGACACTTTTCTTGGGATCAGTTTTCTATTTCATTCGGCCTGTTTATGTTTATCTTTGTGCTGAACAACACATGCTCTCCCAATCACACACACACAACACACACACACACAGCACACACACACATTCAGACTCGAACACAGTGAAATTCCGCTACACCGGATATTACAATTGAAAAGAGCGGATTCGTTTTGTAAATCAAAATCAACACGAAAATAATAATACTATATATATATATATGTACTATATAATAAAAAATTTGTTGTCGCTGGCACACAAAACGCTCGTTGTTGTTGTTGTTATTGTTATTGTGATATACTACTAAGCAGAGATATAAAAAAAAGAAGAATATAATAAAAAACGAAAACGAAAACGAATACGAATATGAATAAATATAGTATGTATTAATGCACACAAAGAGCAGGATGTGAGTTAATAACAATAACGGCTTGACTTAGTTTATTTTGTGTTTTTGCTCTCGTTTTATATATTTTTTGGGATTTTTTATCATATTTTTCACTTTTATTTTTTTCTCTCTCTTCACACTCACTTAAATTGTTTAAACTTAAGAACAACAAACGTTGCTTGCAGTATGCTCAATAGTAATTGTTGTTGCTGCTTGCTTTATTGTTGTTCTTGTTGTTGTTGTTGTTGTAGTTGTGTGGCAGTGGCAGAGTAAAAACATGAAACACGACGCGTTGCCTTTTGCTGCTGGAAACGCTGCCAAACCGTACAGTTTGAGAGTTAATATCGGACTGTTCGGAATGCTGGCGCTATTCCCTCGAACAATCACGAAACGAGCCGACAACGCAACGCCGCCTCGCTCTGCCGACGCAGAGCAAAGCAGAGCCGAGACGAGACGAGACGAGACGTTTTGCTTGCATTCCCGCTCTCATTGGAACGCTAACAGTCCGAAATATGCTTAGCCGACTGGAACTGAATAACTGATAACTGGAAGCCGAAGTGGTTGCGCTCAGTCGTTGCGACGCGTCGCTAGGGGCATAAACCAGTGTGTGGTATGGTATGGCCGGTTCGCACAGCTGAGCGGCATTTACTACTATAGCCGAACATGAGATACAAATTTATCTAAAAGATACGAACATGCTAAGCAACAAATCAACGAACGTACACGAACGAACGCCTCGTCATCATCGTAGTAAAAGCAAAACCGGCAACGGCAACGACAGCGGCAGCGACAGCGGCAGCAGCAACGGCAGCGTCAGCACTGCACTTTGTGTGGGCGAAGAGAGTGAGAGAGCGCAACTGAAGAGAGTTTGATTCTCTTGCACTTTGATTACGGCTTGTGTTGGGGTTGCGTTTGAGCATGAGTTTGAGTTCGAAGCTGTCGTTTAATACCCTGTAAACATTGAAAATGGCTTAAAAGGGTAGCAAGAAGTCATTTTTGATGCTATAAAGTATATATATTCTTGATCAGCATTGAAAGCCGAAGCGATCGGGTGCCTCTTGATTTTAGAGACGGTGAGACCCAAAAGAACCAAATATATACCATAGGCCATTCACTTTTGTTCCAAAATCAAACGAAGCACCAGCAAAAGTGGTATTTTTAAAAGAAAATTATCTGTTTTGTTAATCACAAGTGTATCTCAGATTTCAGTTTATTTATACTGAAAATTTTATACAGATCGGTTAATAAAGACCAAAGTTATTCAAGAAACTATTATAATTAGTGCAAAACATATGGAAATACAAACCCGCAAGCAGTGCACTGCTTCAATGATTTTACGTGACTTTAAGCCTGAATGCAGGGTATCATTTAGTCCAGCACACTTGCCTATAGCATGCTTGCAATGTTCAGTGTGCCTCTAATGCAACTGTATGTGATACAGTTTGTAGATTGTTTTAAACTATAATTTGGTGAATCCCCTCAAAATGCATTCTAATATTTCAGTATTCAGTGGAATTTGAGGATATATACTTATTGCAGTCTTATGATGATGCATTATTTGGCTGAAATTCATAAACTGTGGCTGTTTATGAGGAAACCGAAGTCGTCATAAATGATATTTCAGCTATTTTGCCAGTTCGGCACAATTCCAATGAAAATGCATAAAAATTATATGAAATAGTTATGAATGAATCGTTGTACCAAATATGTAAATAAAAATATATGAAATATTTGTGTATTTACTATTTGTTCTGCTCTAAAATTAAGCATTAAAAATCTCCTTATGAAACGAGGTCGAAAATGTGTGCATTTTAAGACATTTCGGGAATTTAATTAGGTAAAATAATGTGGCGCAGCCAACTTAACGCTAAAGTTGTTGTTAAAGTGTGGCAACTCCCAGCAGTTTAATTTGCATAAAGTGGAACAGTTTTCAACGTTTCGAATAATGAATTCGAACATTCCACAAAATAATAGCAATTCTTTGGACCACAAACAATGTTGGCTCTTTCAAAATAATCATTTATCTTCTATTCAACCTTCAGTTGGCAAACGAACTTAATAAATTGAAAGCAAAGGCGAAGCCATAGTCTAGAATCTAATTCAAATATATACATATTTTGTATGCGGCTTACAGATAACCCCCTCGGAGAGGTCAGAAACAGAAATTAACCAAATTCGGAGAATGCGGCCGCCACAGAGCATCGACTTTATCAATTTCAACTAAAGCAACAGCCACACTGGCGATAGCGTTTTGAACTTTCGAGGTAGAAGACGCTGCTGAGATGGCAAAAATTTTTAAATATATACATATATAGACTATATATACATACATGTATAATAGTAGTATGCCGAGCAAACAGTCACATGCGCCGCTCCTTAAGAGTAAATGCCTAGTCAAAGTCTAGTCTAACAATAGCTCGGGTCATATCAGTTTTCCGACAATTGAAAAGTTTGTGTACCCTAGCAGAGGGTATTCGAATTATGTCAGTAAGTGTGTAACGCATTTCAAGTGAGAGTTCCAACCCCATAAAGTATATATGTACATATATTCTTGATCAGCATTAAAAGCCGAGTCGATGCCTGTCTGTTTCTATGCATACATAGTCTCCCGATTTTAGAGCTATCTTGCTGAGATTTAACACAGATACAAGTTTGTGTGGCAGGTAGTGCTAATGTTGAAACCAGACGGATCCGAAGACTACATCATAGAGTTGCCATAGGAACGAACACTCGACAATTGAGATGGTGAATGAAAAAATGGTTATTGAAAATATCCTCACCAAATCAAAGTGTTATTATACTTAATACAAGCTGACCGTTTTTATAAGTTTTATTACATTATATAGCTGCCATAGGAATCTTCAGTAAAAATTTGAATTGTTGTCAAAGCAACTTTTTCGTTTTTTAAAATATCGCAAGCAAAACTCAGCAATTCTAAGTTTTGCGTATAATACTCTTTATTTGATGACTAAATTTCATCAAAATACGAATATAATAAAAAGAACAATCGGATAAAAAACGAATTTTTGTGTAAGCAACTTTTTCGTTTTTCAAAATATTCAAAATATAACCAATCTCAGCAACTCCAAGTTTTGGCATACTCTTGTATTGATGACAAATTTTGATCAAAATCTGATCTATATACCTTTTCTATAACTTATAATATAACAATAGGATGAAAAGTGAATTTTTGTATGAACAACTTTTTCGTTTTTCAAAATTTTCAAAATATAACCAATCTCAGCATCTCCAAGTTTTGTCATACTCTTGATGACGAAATTTTATCTAAATCTAAATATAATAACTAATAGCTGCCATAGGAACAATCGGAAGAAAAATGAATTTTTTTATGAACTTTTTCGTTTTTCAAAATATCTTCAAAATATAACCAATCTGAGCAACTCCAAGTTTTGGCATACTCTTGTATTGATGACGAAATTTGATCTAAATCCGAATGTAATAACTAACAGCAACAACAAAAGAACAATCGGAAGAAAAATTAACTTTTGTATAAACTTTTTCGTTTTTCAAAATTTTGCAACCAATGTCAGCAGTGGTAACTTTTGGTATATTGGTTATTGATGACAAATTTTGATCAGAATCCTATCTTTATAACTTTTCTATAAGTTATATTATAACAATAGGATGAAAAGTGAATTTTTGTATGAAGAACATTTTTGTTTTCACAGATATTTCAATCCAACTCAACAATTGTTTTACTCCGCCGTACATAGTTTAGAAAGATATGGTAAAAACGCTACACAATCAATCGAAAATTAAGTAAGGGCAATTATCTTCGGTACTACTCTTTCCCATATTTTATTAAAAAATAGTAAAATGTTTGGCTTTTGAAATGAGAAACGAGGAGTTAAAATACAAAGGACACACTCGTAAGCTAAAATGCAAACTAAGTAAAAATTGTGTTAGGTCGAAGTTGGAGTCGCAGTCGCAGTCGCAGTCGCATCAACATAATAATCACTGTACTGTAATGATTATGATGTTCAAGTTGTCCGAGCCTGCTTGACTAGGTTTTGTGGCAACCTCGAACAGAGTGGGGCACTCTAATAAAATTTACGACACTGAAAATGACTACGTCGACGGCGACGGCGACGGCGAAAGCCCTGCAGTCAAACAGACGTACTACTATACTACTACAACCAAGTTGCAAGCCGGCCCAAAAGTATCTCTGATATTGCAATGGCAGTCTCCAAGTCGGTCGCCCTCTGTTGCCACTGCCTCTGGCATTGTTGCTATCTCTGTCTGCACTCGCTGCACCCGCTGTTGCTATCTTTTTCACTGTCCGTGTCTTGGGCCACATCGCTGCATCTGGCTGGCTTGGTGTGGGAAAGAATGCAGTGAAGGGAATTTCCAAGACTTGGCAGCCACGGCCGTAATGTGTAATGTATCTCTTGGATACATTTTAAATAGTATGCCATACGCTGCTTGGCGCGTTGACAATGTACACGCATATATACATATATATATATATACATATATAGTATGTATATATATGTATAACTGTGCACAGCCGAAAGGCCAAAAAAACATTTGCATTGGCCATGCCAATTAATCAAAACCTGCAATTGATTTCAATATTTCAGCAGCATTGTGTGCAGCTTGCTCACAGATACATTTGTATCTTTTTCTGCCACATTTGTATCTGTGGCATTTATCGTTGCGTAAATCAATATTTTTACTACGCCCGCGCTCAGTTGCCGCACTGCCAGACATACTACAAACTATACATATATTTTTATATATATATATATAAGATATATATGTATCTGTATCTGTATCTGTATCTATAGCTGTATTTGGTTGGTCGTCCATCTGTCTGGCTGCTTGGCTGTCTTTGTGTTTACCTTTCCCTTGTTAAATGTTTCTTGTTGCACTTTTCGTTTTTAATTTTCAATTCGTTTCGCTTTTGCTGTCTATGTGGGCTAGGTCAGTTCAAAGTTCCTGTTTTTGCTTTTATTTATTGCCAGCACAGTTTTACTGCATGTCAGCTATCGAGTTTTTTAGTGCTCAAACTTCAATCTTCTTTACCCGTTTACCTTTTAAGCCACGTTTAAGCACGTTGAAATCACTGCCAAAGGAATTCCACTCTAATGACAAAAGCTGCAATCAAGCAATGCACGCAATATGCCAATTTATTGAAGCAATCAACTTACTGTACAAGCACATATATACACGCAACTTTGAAAGCCGTCTAGAACTGCATATATAGTATCTTTTTAATATAAGAACCATTTCTAAATGACGTACAATTTGTAAGATTTAAGTCATTATGGGAAGATCCTTTTGATCTATGGTCAGAGTGCGGAGAAGAATTAAGAAGTCTCACCCGATTGACCTGGCAAGGAGGTCACTGTAAATATTATTATTTTTATTAAAAATTAAATTATTATTATATTTGTAATTCTTCATATTTTTTTTTAAAAAAATTTTTTTTTAAATAAATTTTTTTTATCTATTAACAGTCTTAAAATGTTTTTTTTTATTCAGTATTTCTTTTATTTATATTTAATTTTTCAATTTTATATTATTGTTTTTTTTTTGTTATAATTTTAATTTGATATTTTATCTCATTAACCAGACTTATTATATTTATTTTTATTAAGTAGCTTAATATATTTATTTAAATATATTTATTACCTTTTAATTCAAGTTGCTTATAATAAATTTTTTTTATTATTTATTATTTATTTATTTTATTTTTATATTTTTTATCTTTTGTTATAGTTTTAATTTTTTATTTTATCACATAAGCCAGATTTATTATATTTGTTTTTCTTGATTAAGTAGTTTTTGTAAATATATTTAAAGATTAATTCAAGTTGTTTACAATAAATAATATTTTTTTATTTATTTTTTATTTTTTATTTCTTTCTTATTTTTTATTTTTGTTATAATTTTAATTTGATATTTTATCTCATTAACCAGACTTATTATATTTATTTTTCTTGATTAAGTACTTCTTGTAAATATAAATAAAGATTAATTCAAGTTGTTTATAGTAAATATTATTTTGTATTTATTTATTTTTTATTTTTTATTTCTTTCTTATTTCTTGTTATAGTTTTAATTTTTGATTTTTATCTCATAAGCCAGACTTAATATATTTTATTTAATATATTATTTCCTTTCTTGATTAAGTAATTCTTGTAAATATAATTAAAGATTAATTCAAGTTGTTTATAATAAATATTATTTTGTATTTATTTATTTTTTATTTCTTTCTTATTTTTTATTTCTTTCTTATTTCTTGTTATAGTTTTAATTTTTGATTTTATCTCATAAGCCAGTCTAAATATATATCCTTTTCTTGAATAAAGTAGTTCTTGTAAATATATTTTAAGATTAACTCAAGTTGTTTATTAAAACCCAGAGAAATTGAATGGGAAAATGCAAAAAAAGAAAGAAATCAGACCCCTATAACTTCGTCTAGGATATCTCACAGTTGAGCTGTTTAACAATCGATGGCTTTATCAATAATATCGTTGGTTTATTTCTTTGGAGACTAACTCTGAGTAAAGCTGTTTTCTTTCAAGCATCTATTTGCAGTTTGTCAGCTCTACTTAATGCTTAAACTTTCATCTCTTGTTAAGTTGATGAGTTTTATATGAACACACGAACTTTGTGAAAAGTTTCCTAAGAAAAAAATTGTATTTTGCAGATAAAAAATGATTCTTATGCACCAGTTTTATTGCCGAACAGTGTACATATTGGTATAGAATACTATTTTTGTTGCCAATATTAAGAGCACAGATAACTTTTGTCGGACAGATTAAACGATGGTGAAAATGAATAAATAAAATCAAGTTAAGCCATAAGTTAAGTGTGTTAGTTTAAAGTGAACATGAGAAAACGCTTCTATAAATAACTAATCGCGTAAAAATCTTCCATGACTATAAAGTTCCCTCCGTGCAATTTAATTGAGTTGATTTTTGAGAACAGTTGTCCATGTTTAACGTACGTGACAAAGTTGCAGCAAACACTTGAACCATCTGCTACACTGAGAGAAATGTTATGATGCAGCTTAAAATTACTTATTGATATAGACAATTTTTCATAAATCTGCATGATTACTTCTGTTTGTTATTAAGAATTCTTGCACACAAACTGTGATTTCTTACGCATAATTTTTACAACTGTTACAAACAATATCTGCTTATTTATGCATAATTATAACAGCTTATGATTATTTATGCATACACTTTAATAATTCTGAAGCATAATCTTTCATTATCAAGTAATAAATGATGGTTTTAATTATATAGCATAACAAGGTTTCATTTTATGCTTAGTTTATGCATAACTTGTGCGTATTGCGTATAATAACTGTATAGATTTTGTCGATTTCCGCAAAACTTGTGCATAACTTGTGCATAGTTCTGCGTAGATTTCTTTACGTGTAGAGTTCTAACTATATATATAGTAAGTATTACATGGTAGTACACTGAATATTGCGTGAATTGCAATTGGGTCAGTTCACCAGATGGCGCTGGACTGAAATATTTGAGCAATGCATACGCATAATTTCAATTGCCTGCATAAAAATGTATTTTTAACCAAGCAATTTTGGCCTCAAGCGATGCACAAAACCCAGATAGTATTCTGATGGGTGGGTGGCTGGCTGTATGGTGATGTTGTACCGACTGCAACCACTCGAAAAATGAGTTTTGTAGCAGCTTTTGTTCTAGGGGGCAATAAATTGAAAATGAACAAAAAAAAAAAGGCGGCCAATGGACTTTGGCTAAGCTCATCCTACAGCTGCTCCAGCGATTTCATTGTGAGCCACTTGTCATGCGACCAGTCTTCAAATTGCCAGTTACTCGATCCTCAAGCCCAGTCATACCCCACCCCATCGTCCAACCGGGTGGCACCACCCCCGCTGCTGCACCACTTCTTCCTGGAGCAGTGGCCACATTTTTGCAGTTGTCGAGTGGCTTTGTTAGCAATGCGGCGATTGCAACTTTTTCTTGTCTGCTCGGCCTGCGGGGGGATGGCTCTGAATACAAACTGCAGCCAAAGCCAAAGCCAAAGCTGCAGTTGTAGCTGTTGCTATAGCTGTAGCTCTATCTGTATCTGTATCTCAAGCTGGCCACTTTAGAGAGGAGTCTGAACCAAGACAAACGAGAAATTTCAACCGGGAGGTGGAGGTCACTGCTTGAACCAGCTGTGTAGCTTCTTGCTTGGTTTGGTTTGGTTTTGGTTTGGTTTGCTTTGGCTCGGTTCGCGTTTGGTTGGGTGGCATTTAAGGCAATTTCAGCTAATTTCATGATGGTTAGATTTTTGAAATGCATTTGATCTCATCCATTTGAAATGCACAATCAAGCATTCAAGATGCTCAGCTGAGTTAACAAATCAGCACTCAGTAAAACAAAGCTTTGCTCAATTGAACTACCATTTTACTGTGTCTATATATTTATTAAATTGTTTAAATCAAGTATATTCTGTTTAATTTCTATCAGAGCTAGTATTTAGAGTGCTAGCTCCTGCCACTCAAATCGGAGGGTTCGAATTCCAGTCATGACTATCTCTAAATATATAAAGCTCTTTAACCTGACTGACTGATTGGTGACAGACGGGCAGCCCAAATGGTAGCTTCCTCTTATTTCGTAAAGTGGCACTCTGGTAAATAATTTATAAATTAATTCAAAAATAATTTATAAATTTATTCCAAAACAATTTATAAATTTATAAAAAAATACTTAATAAATTATAAATTTATTCAAAAATAATTTATAAATTTATTCCAAAATAATTTATAAATTTATTCCAAAATAATTTATAAATTTATAAAGAAATACTTAATAAATTATAAATTTATTCAAAAATAATTTATAAATTTATTCCAAAATAATTTATAAATTTATTCAAAAATAATTTATAAATTTAACAAAAAAATTTATAAATTTATTCAAAAATATTTTGAATTAAAAAGAAATACATAATAAATTATAAATTTATTCAAAAATAATTTATAAATTTATTCCAAAATAATTTATAAATTTATAAAAAAATACTTAATAAATTATAAATTTATTCAAAAATAATTTATAAATTTATTCCAAAATAATTTATAAATTTAACAAAAAAAGTTTATTCAAAAATAATTTATAAATTTATTCAAAAATAATTTATAAATTTATTCCAAAATAATTTATAAATTTACAAAAATATTTATAAAATTATTCAAAATTTTAATAATTTATAAATTTATTCAAAAATAATTTATAAATTTATAAAAAAAATCAATAAATTATAAATTATTCAAAAATAATTTATAAATAAATTATTCAAAAACAATTTATATATAATAATAATTTATAAATTTATTCATTATAAATTATAAGATGTTATAAATTTATTCAAAAATAATTTACAAATTTATTCAAAAATATATTTATAAAAAATTTATAAATCATTCAAAATAATTTATAAATTAACAAAAAAATAGTTTATAAAATTATTCAAAAACAATTTATATATAATAATAATTTATAAATTTATTCAAAAATAATTTATAAATAATAATAATTTATAAATTTATTCAAAAATAATTTAAAAATTTATTCAATAAAACTATTTATATTTTTCTTTAACATCTTTGTTTAATAAAAATAGCTTCTAAGGTAGCCAATAATAAATTCCATTAAAAAGAAAAGAAGAAACAATACTTATAGCCAAAAACCTTTCAAATTCGGCCCCCAAACAGATTTCATCCTTTGGCTCTCCCATTCAGGACGATTTCTACAAACTGAGCTTACCATTTGACTTATCGATTGCCTTCCCTTTCCACAAATACTATAATCCTATAATACCTAAATTTATAAGCTAACACCCTATCCTAAAATTGAAATAATAAAATTAAACATTTTTCCTTAGGTAATTTCTAATAAATAAACACAAATTTTAAAAATCATAGAAAAGAAATAAAACAATTTCTTAAATATTTTTATAACAAATCTGCAGACGTCTTAATTCCGATAAGTGCTTCAACACTTTGAAAGCCTTTTCCTTGCATGTATATTTACTGAAGAGGTCAGTCAGGTTAATTTCCAGCAAAATTCAATGAGATTGCAAAGAATTTTGTCTAAAACATCAGCTGAACAAAACTAAATGCCATTGAAAATCAATTCAATGAAAGATGTTTCCGAAACCAAAATCACTTTACGGCTTAGACTCGAAATTCCCCAAAGCCAAATCTATGTTAAAACTTTAAAACTTGGAATTGCACAGCAACAGGGAAGGCAGGAGTTGTGGAGGGTAGAGGGTAGAGGGCAGAAGTAACCGGGTTACCACAACATTCATCAAAATATGTAGCACAAGCTTATTCAACGAATCATCTCCCATCAGGATATGCATGGGTATTGGGTTGGATAGTTTGGAGGGAGTCACGTTTCCAACTCGCTGAGCTTCTGAGTGTGTGGGTGTGTATGTTTAAGTGTGTGTCTATGTGTGTGTGTGTATTTGTGTGTGATTCCCATTGCAATATCTCGAAAGCTGCAAGCAGCACCCAAATGACATGAATGGCAGCAGTTTCAGCTGGTTTGTTCGACTTGGACTGTTCGAATGTTCGACGGTTTGCTTGAATTTTTTGGGGTTTGGGGTTTTGGGGGTTTTGGGGATTGGGGGTGACAGGCTGGCAGAACTAGTTAGGTGCCTTTAGCGACAACAAGTCGCACGATATCCAACTAAGCTGCACATCAAATGCAATTCAAATTGAAATCTTTACAATGCATATAGTTGCATTTGGCTTCAGTTAGAGCTTAGCAGGGAGAACGTATATAGATTCCATTGTGTGTGCCTTGGCACCACCAACAATGCCAATATTAACAAGTATGAATGCTCTAATTGAGAGTGCTTGACTAACAGATACCCTATTTTAAGTAATATATTCCTCTACACATACAATGTACAAATAGATACATATATTAAGCAACAATATCTTAATTGATAGACTCTGGCATACCTTCCATGCGTATTATCCGCAAACTTTGTATTTTTTTGGGACTCAAAGATGAGTTTCTAAGATATTTCTGCTGCAAAATTGTGAAATAGAATCGTACATATATGCAAAGATAGTATTTACTTCCGAATAAGACATAATACAGTTTTTTCAAAATTATTTAAAAATGTTTAAAAATTGTATTATATATAAAAACCCAAATAATTGTAAAAATAATAAAAAATAATAATAATAATAATAAAAATAATAATAAATAATAATAATAATAATAATAATAATAATAATAATAATAATAATAATAATAATAAATAATAATAATAATAATAAATAATAATAATAATAATAATAATAATTAGAAATAATAATAATAATAATAATAATAATAA